>LOJH01068632.1:386-10460 GCA_001685095.1 Ellobius talpinus
ATTACTCAGCGGTAAAAAACAATGACATCTTGAATTTTGCATGCAAATGGATGGTTGTAAAAAACACTATCCTGAGTGAGATAACCCAGACCCAAAAATATAAATTTGGTATGTACTTAGTGGATTCTAGCCATAAACAAAGGGCATTGAGCCTATGCTTCATGATCCTAGAGAAGCTAAGCAATAAGGTGAACCCAAAGAAAAATATAGATAGATACACCTGGAAATTGGAAACATATATAGATCCTCCTGGAAATTGGAAACAGACAAGATTGCCAGGCAAGAGTCATAATATCTTAAATTACATTATTTGTCTATTTAGTTTCTGTTCAGGAAGACCTATCCATTGATGAAAGTGGTTTTTTAAAGTCTCCCACTATTATTGTATTGGGTTTTATGTGTGATTTAAGCTTTAGTAATATTTCCTTTACAAATTTTGGAGCTCTTATATTTGGGCATATATGTTCAGAACTGAGACATCATCATTGTGGGTTTTTTTTTTCCTTTGGCAAATAGGAAATGCCCTTTTCTATATCTTTTTATTAATTTTGGTTGGAGGTCTATTTTCTTAGATATTAGGATAGCTACACCAGCTTTCTTCTTAGGTCTGTTTGATTGGAATATCTTTTTCTAACCTTTTACAATAAGGTAGTATCTGTCTTTGATATCAAGGTGTGTTTCTTGTGGGCAGCAGAATGATAGATCCTGTTTGGTATCCATGCTGTATTTCTAATGATGAATTTAATTAATTGTTAATGAGAGACATTAATTACTAATGATTGCTAATTTTTGTTATTATGTTGGTGGTGATAGTAGTGTGTTTGTGTTTGTGCATGTGGGGGGTTTCAGTCGGGGTTGGCTAGGCAGGCTTAAAGGAGTTTTGCAGGTAGTGGGCAATGTCTTACCTGTGGTTCTTTGGACCACCCTGGCCTTCTGTAAGGCATCCAGGGTTGTGAGTCCCAGTATGGAATTCAGGGGAAAGGATAAGTCTAGGGTTGCTTGGCAGGCTTTAAAGAGTTTTAGTTGACAGTGCGCAGTGTCTTATCTGGGGTTTCCTTACCATGCCTGACCCCTGGTAAAAACAAGGACTTCTTACAAAATAGTAGACTGGGATATGTAACCCAGGGTGCAGTGTGGGATACTTAGACAGCTAAGGGGGTTTAGAAGGTGGTGGGTGGTTTCTTCCCTGGGGTCCCTAGGACTACATTGGCCTCCGATATAGCTGACTATGCTCTGAACCATAGTTTGGAGCCATGCGTGGGGCAGGGAGTGCATGCAATTTACTCTTAAGATCAAAATTATAGGTACAGCAAGATGGCACAGTAGGTAAGCATATTTGCCTCTCAATCTGAGGATCTGAGTTGATCTCTGGGTTACACATGATAGAAGGAGAGAACAAACTCTAGTAAGCTATTATCTACCCTTCAAACACATGCCATGGCATACATGTACCCCCACCCCTTGTACCACACCCATGTAAGCACATAGGTACAAAGTAATTGTGACAACTTTGGAAAAATTCAGAACATAGAGGGAACAATTGTGGGGTTATCAAGAAACCAGGCACTAGGGAAACTTCCAGAAATCCACAAGGATGACTCCAGCTATGAACCTAAGCAATATAGTAGAAAGCACCTTAACTGCCCTTCCCCTGTAATCAGATTATCTTAGACCTTTCACCCAGTAACTGAGGAAAGCAAATGCAAAGACCCATAGCTGAGCATGGGGCTGACCTCTTGGAGTCCAGTAATAGAGAGGGAGGAGTGATATTATGAGCAACGGGATCAAGACCATGATGGGGATACTCACAGAAACAGCTGATTCAAGCTTATAGAAAAAAAGAATAATTATATCAAATGGTAGTTCTGTTAATACCATATGTATTAATGCAACTTTGGAGCTTTAAATGGGGTACAGTGGGGATTGTTACACAACAAAAATAAGTAATTATTACAAATCAAGGCTAATATGCATATTTTTGCCCACAGTCACAGTTGCTAAATGTTTACTAGAACACCAACAAAAACCCTTTAGTTTGATTCTGGCATCAAGCTAAAGGAACAATAGTTATTGCCCCATTTTGCTGATGTGATTACACAGCAAAATGTTTCCCCTTCTAAGGCAGGTATGCTTTAGGTTTACACATTGTAGGTGCTGGAGACAACTCTAAGAATGTTAAGCTTTTCATCCATAGTAAGTATAACCATAACCTACAACAGAGAAAAGGAAGAATTCAGGAGGGATGTGTGAAGTAAAGAGTTGCATCAAGCAAGGGCAAGTTATATTTGCCAATTGTTTCCTCTCCCTGACATGTAGGGAGAGTTAGTACTTATTCTGCTTTATAAGACCAAAATGAGAATATAAAGCTATTGTTATTTTCTGTGGTGCTTGTTCATCACTCCTAGTTACTTTCTTATAACCTTGCTGTATCAAGTATAAAATCTTAGTATGTAGAATTATAACCAGAGCAGGCTCCTCAAGCTCCCTGTTGAACCTAATGATATCTCCTTGTCCAGATGTTTGCATTGTGTTTGTGATAAGAAACTCTGATAACTTCCAAAGCCAGAATTTTATGTCTTCTCAAACTTTTATCACTATGAAGAGGTTCTTTTCATGGGATTGCAATCTGAGAAGACAAGATTGGGTCACAAATGTTGTAATTAGAGGTCAGGGCATGTGTTTTACTTAAATGGAGTTTCTGGTTTGATACCTAGAAATTGGAAAAAGGCCATATAACTAAGCTGAATACCTGAGTAATTGCATATTTATTCATGAAAAACTGTTCTGTTTTGTGGACAAACTGGCCTAGAACTCCTTTGAAATCAAGGTGTTTTTGAATTCTTCGTAATTCTCATCCTTCAGCCTCATAAGTGCACCCTTGTTTTTCTATTCCAGAGAGTAATTTGAATCAGAAAATAGGCAAAGGAATGTGAGTGATTGAAGACTGACATGCCCTTTGCCCTAAGACACATGACAGTTAATTTTATTAAGCATGAAGAATCTAATCTTATGAAGGTATCGTTGTGGAAAATAAGTGCCACACTTTGGGTAGAAGACTATAGAAATAAAGCAAATGTTCTATCCTGGTCAGTTTTTGTTCCTGATATTTTGTATGTTTGCGTTTGTTTTTTGCCCATTTGATATAAGCTACACTAATTTGATAAGAGATTAAAAATAGAAATAGAAAATAGGAAATAGAAATTACCCACACTAGACATAGTTGTGGGCAAGCCCTCATGTGTTTCCTGATTAATTATTAATTTCGGTAGGTTCGGGAGACTGTGAGCATTCCCTAGAAGGTGATCCTGAGTGGGATACAAAATCAGGTCCATTCCCAGGCAGGTGGTCCTGAATGGGATACAAAAACAGGTCGAGAAAGCCATGGAAAGAGGCTACTCAGCAGTGCTCCTCCTTGGTTTCTTCTTCAGTTCCTTCCTCCAGGTTCCTGCCTCTTACTTCCTTGTTTGTTGTACCAAAGGCTGGAAGATAAGATACTCACCCCAAAGTTGCTTCTGGCCATGGTGTTTTATCACACCAATAGAAGTCCTAATTAAGACAGTAACCAAGCCCTTTCAAAAGTAATCATTAATATTTAGTCAATAATTCATAAAAGAATCAATTCATTGATCAAGTTAACATCCTAATAATCTACGAACCTCTCAATACTACTTCAAGCTGTGACTCCATTTTCAACACATGAATTTTTGGGGAAGGATGTCACATGCTATCCAACACTGCTTATATCCAAAATGAATCATCTTTTATGTTGAATTAATATACATCCATTCCCCAAAGTAATATACATTGTGAAGTTGTTTTTTACTTTTCAGTTTATAGATTAACCGATGTGTACTTCATTCTGAGGTTTTTATTCCTCACTGTGTTTGGGAGCACGTGCACCAGGATTCCTGTGATATTAGAAACAATGTAAAATGTGGCAGATCAATTTGAGCCTGTTTTATAATGAGTCGGACTTAAAAGAGCCAAGATTCTAATTGGAGAGGAGGGGAGGTTTGGATTTTATGCTTATTATTGTTCAATATTTCTGGATGGCAGGGAAGCTTATCTATCAGGAGTCCTTGGTTAGCTGGTTTCAGAGTCAATGCCTCCCCCTACAATTCTAGCTGCTAATTCATATGAAAATACTAGTCCACCTCAAGAAGAGGCAATGGGTGTTATCTGATATAATGTGCATGATGTGTGGTGAACTAAACTCTATATTATGTTCAAAGATCAACTGTGGCTCTTTGTATTACTGAATTTTCCTTCTCTATTAAGAGAAAATAAAAACAGCTGAGACTGAATTGTATGGCACATTGACTTCTCATAATTTGCCATTATATCTTTCTGTCAGCATTATTTCCCTTGGTCTATCATTTGCAGCAAACAGATTAGTAAACACCATTAGCCGGAGTCTAGTAACTACAATCAAATTATCTTTTACCAGAGAAATAACCACACCAGAGATCATTTACTACTAATGTGATCTAACTGTTCTTCTAAAGGGAAGGCCCTAGTTATAATTACTGAACTACTTAGAATACCACAAATAGATTTATGAGCACCAAAAACATCTCATAAAAAGTATATATCATTTCATTAAAAATTGTATAGTATTTAGAAAACAGGATTCTCTATGCCAAGTAAACAGAACCTGTGGTTAAGTGGTTAGCAGGGTCAACATCAGTTTGGCAGTCCAGCATTCTATGCAGATATCCACATGTTTTGAGTATTATGGAGTCTCTAAACTCTACAGCTGTATTTCAGGGATGAAAAGTTGATCTTATATCCCCCTTCTTTCTTACATATTCATATTTCAGAACAAAATGTACACTTCATCAGATATAACAAAAAGCAAAAATAAATTTACCCAATATAAATATGCATCAGACAGAATTCAGAATTTTCCATCCCTTATGTAGCTTGAAATGAGATTCCTCCAAAAGTCTATTCCAGCACATTTTAATAAGTAGATAGATTAGAAGGCAGTCATTCATGTTTCAGAAAACAGTGCTATACTGTGGAAAATACTTACAAAAGTGAGGTCTAAATAGAAGCAAGAAAATAATATATTTTTAAAAAGCAACATTTGGGGCTAATAATGTAGTTATTGGTCACTTTATATGCAGTATTTGTCTACATAATTAAAGATTAAGAGTTAGAAACTAATTGAATACTGTATATTAAAAATAATTTTCTACTCCAAATAATGTTAGTTGCTTACATGGAAGGGCTTTAGGATGAACACAATTACTTGTACTTTAGGCTTTTGAGATAAAATAATACTCTTTACCAATTTTATTTTCTCTGAAATAAGTAGACTGAAAGATTTTTTTTACATTTGATTTTCAAAGAAAGTTAATTTTACATTCTAATTTAATGTAACCATGTTTATTATTTCTCTTAACATTATCACTGCGTTAATATTAAAAAAATAATTACAGCTCTTACCTTGAAAAATATTACCCTATTGATTCAATAGATGTGAACTTGGATGAAATTTAGAAACAAGGTTAGAGGTAGAATTGATCTTTTGTTAATCCTTTATGTTAACAGTTGTTCAAACAAGTGACAAAAATGTCTATTATCTTGACAACCATTCTTTTCATCACAAACTTCTCTAAACAATGTATAAAATGGGTTCTCTAACTCTGAAAAGTCTTCAAAAACTTCCCATAAACACTAAGAATCTATGAAATTTAAAGACTGAAATACAGTAATCAGTTGTATACATGTTTTCGTGAAGAAATTTTTTGCTTAGTATTCAAACCCCAAATCTCTCAGCTCAGATAACAGAGGTATAATGAGAAAACAGACATATATTATTACATAATTACATGGGTTTCTTAAAGTATGCAGCACAGTCCTTCCTAATTTTGGCTTTAATACCAAATCTTGCAGACTCAACTTACACTGAAGCACTTGGGTCCTTATACATTGAAAAATCTACATGTCACTCTTGCTTGTAGCCAATGTTTACACTGAGACAGACATTTGAAAAGAAATATCAGACTTTGTAAAATTATTTCATTAACTTATTTGAGATTCTTTATACATATTCTCGTCTGCGTGGAACAGAAGGAGTTATGCATTATTGATGCTTCGGCAACTGCATACTGTGGTAGTGCAATTGTTTCTACTCTCTCTTGTTTTTGTCACAGTTGTGCTCAAGGTTTCTCATTTTCCCAAGTACTATTTTAGCTCTATCACACAAATTTTGATGCGGCTTGTTTTCATTGTTATTAAATTCTAAGTGTTGTGCAGTGATCCTGGCTTCTTGATACGTAACTCAAAATTCAGTTGCAAAGAAACCATTTTCAAATAGCTGATATAAATAACTGAAATAATACTATTTCCTTAGCACATCAAGTATATTGAGTTTAAATAAGGATTGGGCTGCTGTCTGCAATCCCAAACACTAATCTACCCAGGAGTGTTATGGAACAATGAACTATAACTTGAAAAGCAAGCCATAGTAACAATGATTTCTTAGACTAAATGAACATTTTAGAGGTGATGTCTGCCTGTATTGGTAATAACTATTATTACTGAATATAACTGCAGCATATTGAAGCACTAAGAAAAATTCAAGATGCTGATTCTAGTTCTTTCTATAAATATTTTATTTATATAGCTATATGAAGATGTCTTAACAGAAAACATATTCCAAAGTTTCTATGCAAGGGTTTTCCTAAGCAAATTTCTCTACCTGCATCTATTTCCAGGCTCTTAACTTGTAAATATATAGTATGTCACAGAAATAAATGAACAGCAGTTGTATGTGATCTAGGGGCCATTAACCCTGCCCCAGAATTTTCAATTTTAGTTTCAAAGTCTAGTGAGTTGCTGTAAGAAGACTTTTAGCAGATAGCCTGTTTTGCTGTAACTGGGTGTATTGTGTTGGTCATAGATCTTCTTTCTTATGGAACAAAACTTTATTAGGTAGAAGAGCACCCTCAATACTAAAGTACTTATGATACATTCCAGTAAATAAATGTATCATTCCCCCAATTGTTTGTGGTGTAATTCCTTAATTACTTTATCAGATCAGAATATTATTATATCTTTTAATCTATCATTTAACAAAGAGGCTATGCTGTATTTATATGCTCAAATCAGGTATTTTTATCTCTTTGATAAAACGCCATGACCATGAAAACTTACAGAAGAGAGGGTTTGGGGGCCTTATGGTTCCAGAAGAATAAGTTGATTAGTACAGATGAACATGGTAGCAGGAAGCTGAAAGTGTCCGTCTTCAACAAATAAGAAAAGACAGTAAACGACAAGCAGTTATGAAGTTATAAGATAAAGACTACCATTGCTCACCAGAACACAGACTTCTGAAAGCCACTTTATTGAGTTTAGTCTTAATTTATTAAAAATCATCTGGGAATAAAATGAATAATGTTTCAATTAACTCGTTTGCTACTGCTGATTGTTTCTTCTTAGACAATGTCTCATCATACAGTCTTGGATGCTGTTTGGAACTTGTGTTCCTTTGTCACTTATCCACCATTTAGTTGTTGTTTTGTTTTTTATTTAATTGATCTTATTGAGCCACCGAATTTTCTCCTTTCCTGTGCCTTCTTCCCCTCTCCCCTTTTATGCTCTTCCTTGACCACCAAACTATCAATTTACTCAGAAGTTCTTGTCTTTTCCTCCTTCCTATATAGAACCATATATGTCTCTTTTAGGGTCCTCTGTTGTCTAGGTTCTCTGGGGTTGTGAATTGCAGTATGTTTTTTCTGTGTTTTATGTCTTATGTACACGTATGAGTGAGTATGTATTATATTTGTCTTTCTGGATTGCCTCACGCAATATATTTTTATCTAGATCCATCTGCCTGCAAATTTCAAGATGTCATTATTTTTTTTACCATTGTGTAGTACTCCATTGTGTAAATGTACCACATTTTCTTTATCTGTTCTTTGGTTGAAGGGCACCTAGATTGTCTTCTGGTTCTATCTATTATGTTGCTATGAACATAGTTGAGCACATGTCTTTGTTGTAAGAATCAGCATCCTTTGGGTATAAACCAAAAAGTGGTGTTGCTGTGTGTCTTGAGGTAGATTGTTTTCTAATTTTGTTAGAAACTGCCATACTGATTTCCAAAGCAGCTGTACAAGTTTGCACTCCTACTAGNAGAGGTATCTTTCCCTTACCCAACATCCTCTCCAGCATAAGCTGTCATCAGTATTTTTTGATCTTGGCCATTCTGACAGATGCAAGATGTGATCTCAGAGTTGTTTTGCTTAGCATTTCTCTGAAGGCTAAGGATGTTGAGCTATTCCTTAAGTGTCTTTCCATTTGTGATTTGTCTGTTGAGAGTCACTGTCATCTAAGAACAGAAATTATATGCAGATTCTACCATATCCTGCAATGACTCTAGTGTGTTTGCTTTTTAAACTAATATTGTATTAATTATTTGAAAATTGAATGCAACATATTTTGATATTAGGTATTCACACTTTCTCACCCAACTCTTCCTAGATTCATCTTCTTAAAACTTCTGTCCCTATCTACACAGCTTCAAGTTTTCTACTTTTTATTTTTAAAGTTTATCCAGTCCAACTTCTTTTTTACATCTACTTTTTAGAGTAGGGCCTGTTTTGGAATGTCTTCCAAAACTGAGTCTTCCTTTCCCAACATTTATAAAATGTCAGTAGGGATAGTGTGCCTACCATCCCTCCTCCATGATGGAATTTTCTCACACCTGAGTACTCTACCCTTTTGGGAGTTGCTAGAATATTCCACAGGACCTTTTCTCTGCACAATGACAAGTTGAGGGTTTCTCTGTTAAATGACATCTACTACAGGAGATAACAAATTTGATAAGACTAGAGATACATTAATTCATGGATATTAGCAATATGCAATTGAGTAATTTTAATATTATGTCCATATAAAAGAAAAATAATGATAGATTGTCCACTAGGGATTATGACCGAACTGACCACATATCTTTGGCCCCTTTAACTGTGTTAGTTAGGGGTTCCATCTTAGAGTGTGAGCTTTAGTTTCAAGCAAAAACTAATTGGTTACTCCCAATGAGATTCATGCTACCATTGCAGCAATGAGCATATGCTGCCAAGTCAGTTATTATTTTGGTTTGTATGGTTCACAGTTGGGTAAGAAAGTTGATAAATTTGTCTTCCTGTATTATGGATAATTACTTCCAGCATGAGAAAAGCAAGAGATGACTCATGTAAATGAATACCAGCTTGATAATTCCATGTTTCATGACTCAAGTATTTTGTGTCTTCAGCTTACCTCAGGACATCATTGCTTCTAACTTTCTCTAAACCTTGTATTCTTCATTCTTCTTACCCTATATGAGATTATTGATGTTTCAAATAAATTGATTCTTAGAAGTTCATTATCATTTTAAGCTGAAGATAAAATTAGTTCAATATTTTGTTTTAAGTATTAACTAAATGGTGGGATTTTTCTTTAATAATACCAAATATATTAAGTATATGATACTAAATGTTTTAAAGATACACATCTTATTGATCTTACATAAACTGGTAGCTAGATTGCAGTCTTACTAGGCCACTTACCAGATAGGAACTTTGGATCATCATGTACAAACACTCTAGCTTTATTGTCTTAAGAAGTTTCTTTTCCAATTGCAAGAAAGCCTTAGAGACAATGATTCAAAGAGCAAATGAATAAAAATGAATGTAATATGATTGTGCCCCAGAGTTAAAAATGTAAACATCAATATTAACTTGTTTATATTTAGGTGCACAAAAAAGGGGGGAATAAAACTAAACCCAGAATAATTTTTCCTGGATAATAACTTCGTTTTTGGTGTATGTGTGTGTTGGGGGGTGTTGTTATAATTTTCTGCTCATAATTTGATATTTTGTGTGAAAAGACCTCTGAGGGGTATCTTCCCTGGGATGAGACCCCGCGCCCAAGAACCGAGACCGAGGCCACTGGATGCAAACAGCAAGAGGACTTTATTGTTCACACAGGCGCCTGCGGATGCATCAGTCGTTCGGGTGACTGAGCATGCTGGGCTAGATTTGGGGCTGATTATATAGGGAAAGCAGAAGCGAGTTTACAAAA
>LOJH01068633.1:0-10074 GCA_001685095.1 Ellobius talpinus
ACTGGAGAGGGAGGGGGAGGGGAAGGGAAATGGGAGGAGGGGAGGAGGTGGAAATTTTTAACAAAAAAAGAAAAAGAAAAAGTATGAAGGAGTTAAATAACTAAATGACAGAATCCAAAATATGTGTCACAGACGGCTAGCACAGGCCATTGTAAGTACCAGTGAGGGAAACAGCCCCCACGAGAAGATCGAGATAGGAAACTCAGAGTAAAACAGGGTGTGTGGTATACAATTTATACTTTGGAGTTCAGCCAAAGGATTGCCCCTGCCAAGAGCATGAGGGAGTACTACCCTCAGGGGAGAGAATTCAAACTTGGCAACAGTGACCTGACTTTGAACCTTGCCCACCAACTTCTTTCAAACAGAAAGTCTGGCTGGAGCATGACACGCTAAACACTAAGCAACAGAGCAATTGCTGTGTCACTGAACTCTTACCTTACCCTGGCAGTGTCGATTCTGCAGAGTGCTGAGACAGGGGGTCACAGGGTAATCTGTTATGGCAGACTTGGTGTCTCAAATCCAAACATCAGAAGTTACCCTGAGAAATCTGATTTCTCCTCTATGTACTGTTTAGTGCTCAAGAGACAAAATGTAAAATACGCAGGCCTCGGAGGCCTTGAAATTGTCAACAGCCTCATGTTCAAACTCGATCTTACTTCTATGTAATTCCTTAAATATCATGGGTTTCAGCCTCTGTGCCTCTAAACTGGCTGCCTTGGGATTTGAGCCATGCACTTTTTCTTTTTCACATCACAGCTAGGGGTCCCCAGCTTCTTGGAAATATCCATCTAGCTGTTTTAAATAATTACTTCAGAATGTTGAAAGGCTGCCTTGGCCAATGTCCATCTTTCTTCACTAGTTACCAGAAACTCTAGCTCAGAACAAGAGACACTATTTATCATAATCCATCCCAAAAGAGCTTATCAGGCAGAACTTGGGTGCCTGGTAGTCTCCATCCTAATATACTTGCCAAAATGCTTAATGTTTTTAGTGACATTCCAAGGCCTACTTCTCAGGTACATCATCGCCACTTATTCTAGTTGTGTTCGGTTGCTGTGATCAAAGATCCTGACCAAAAATAACGTAGAGAAGAAATAGGTTTATTTCATCTTACATATAGTCTATAATTTCGGGGAGTCAGAGCAAAAATTCAAGTAGGAACTGAAAACAAAAAGCAAGGAGGAACTCTGCTAGGTGGCTGGCTCGGGCTCATGTTCATACTGATTCTGCATCACCCAGGACCACCCACCTGGGGAATGGTGCTGCCCGCAGTGGGCTGAACCCTTCTATATCCACTAACATTCAAGACAACTCCCCACAGACCTTCCATGGTGATCTGGGCAACTCTTCTGCTGAGACTCCATTCTCAGGTGACTCTAGGCTGTGCCAAGTTGGCAACTAAAACTAACTAGAATGCCACTCAAGAAGCTAGAAACTGACGTAAAGATGTGTATTAGTCACTAAAAACAAAAGTACGGATATGAAATTGCTAAAAATAAAGTGTTTTAATGTTACAGCGTTCTACCCCAGCAGTACTTTCGTGTACTAGGAAGCATAGTATCGTAGTCACCTTTTAGCCACCATGTAAAAACATATTAGTTAAAGCCAAATATTAATTGTGTAAAAAGAAACTGGAGTCATCACTAGCTACAAGCCTGAGCAATTTCCCTGACTTCTTCCCATCTTAGTTTCTCCATTAGTTATTACTAATGTAGTAATAACACTCATTTCTCAGATAAATGAATTTACTAAGCCCAAGAACTAAAAAGAAAAAAATACATATTACAAATGTATTCCAATACAGTGATTGCTTTCTTATAAGAAATTTGTAACTCAGGTGTTGAATTATCTATTCCAAAATGCACAGTAAGCTAATGTAAAATCACAGCTGCAATTTAGATGGATTTCCCGTGCCCAAGGGCAATGTGTCACGGAACACACAGCCCTGCCTCTGTGTCCTTTCACACCCATGGGAACTGAAACCAGGTATTGCTATCTATTTACTTACAACCAGCATAGGAATGGTGGAAATTATCTGCACATAGAATTTTTACAAGAAACCGCAGAGCAGAATGCACTTGGGGATGGACTAATTTTATGTGTCATTCCATGGCTGGACAGAACACGCTCACTACAGGACCTTTTCTGTAACTGATCTTATCCAAGGCAAAAAAAAAACACATGCATCCTTCCCAAGTGGCAAGATTATCTCTCCTCCACAAATGGGTCCCTTCTGGGATTTGACGTGAGCAAGAGCTATGGCAAGGAACTACAGGGGATAGCGGCTACTTTGAGACCTAATGCAAGTTCTTTCTCGGGAACTGTAAAGCAAGCGATGCCATCATAATGCAAAACGCATTAAACTGTCAGAATGAAAATCCTGTCTTCAATCATGCAAGGTCCCTCAAGACTTCAACTTTAAATTTTGCATTAGGAAACCTTCTGACCCTCTCCATTCTCAAATAAAAAGTTGCCTTTAAAAATAAGAACAAGTTAAAACATTTTTTAAAAGATGTGTGCCTCATAAACATATACCAGAGAAACTGCAAAACCATTTCTTAAGTTAAATTGACGTAAACCCCAAATCCCAATTGTAGTCCATAAGCGTTTTCATGAGTAATTTTACAAGTACTAATATTGTCTGGTGGTGTTAGGATTGAACCCAAACGTAGCAAGATTAATAAGATAACATTTTTTATCAATGCAAAAATATCAGTCTAGTGACTGGGTTTGGATGGTCAATTGTCAAGATCTCCCCACTCTAACCTGAGGCTGGCAATTGGAAAAAATAGATTCGTTAATAGGCAATGCAAATGTCCTTAGGAATGGATACATGTCTTGATTAAACATTTGGAAATTAGATAAATACATTTTCTGTTTCTTCTTGAAGCTAAGAATACAATAAACCCTTGATTGGAAGATAATCATTTCTGATCTCATGGCACAAAGGCTCGCCCTTTATGGATAAAAGATTTTCTAATAAAAATAAACAACAGAAAACACACACTTGGGTTGTGCCTGCTTCTCCTCCTTTCTCGTTCACACCACCTGAAGCATCACCATGGCCACATTGTGTACAAAGGAGTACAGTAAATGGCTCTGTGTAGTATGAATTCTAACATATTCTCTGTACTGTTTCCTCCCACTTCTGGTTTCCAGTCCACTTCAAGGGCTCTATCTTCTGTGGAGGATGGCAGAAAAATCACTCTTAATTGTTGAGCCACAGGAAACTGGGTATGAAATTAACACCACATTCAAGTATCCACAGAGAAGTTATATAGCTTATAGGAGTCTAAGAACATTCCGTTCAAAGATCATATTTCAAATTTTTAAAAATTTGCCTTCATTCCCAACTCACAGATATCTGAGTTTAGCCTCATGTTTCTCAACAATAAATAATCACTTAAAAAGTGAAACACCTGGCATCCAAAACAGGCAGGGGAAAAGGGAATCAAAAGGAAAATTACTTTTAGCTCAATAACAAGTTATTTAGTCTTAAGTGGTTTTAGTTTGTTTTTTCCTTAGTATTGCATTACTTCATCAAAAGCTTAAATTTTAACCTGTCTTTGGAGAGAAATATGTAATCTGATACTGTTTATAAAGTATTTCCCTCGAGGAGCATTGAATAAAAGATGTAAGAGCCATGGCAATCAGCATGTAACAGTTCATATTTTGCCAAACACATTATTGGTGACCTGTAACAAAAGCATATTGTGATAGCTGGTATTGGGGGTCCACTGAACTGAGCTGGAAGGTGATTGGAAAAGCTGATGGAGCATTCTTTTAGTGTGTCTGACAGACTGTTTCTAGAGAAGTCTGGTACCGAGGTCACTGTACTAAGGAAGAACCGCTCTCACCTTGGGCAACAGTAGCCATAGCTTAGAGGACTGGACAGAGGCAAAAACAGAAGGGAGCAGCCCGCTGGGACACATACCTCACCGGCACTGAGTAGCTGTGTTCCCTGCTGCTGCTGCTGTCACTAAGGACAACAACCTCTTCAGTCTTCAGCCTCTGAAAGCACACATATGTCAGAGCCTTTCCAGAGAACTTCCGGCCCTTCAGCCTCAGACTGTAAGGGGCAGGAATATATTTGTGTATTATCAGTGTGTGTCTGATTTTTGTAGTTTTTGTACGAGTTCATAGATATGGCTTTGCCATGAGTCTCCAGAAGACTGATAGACTTGAGCTGTGTATGTGTGTTGTCAGAGGAATGTTTGCAAACATGTATGGAGCTCCATATTCTCCTGCCAGAGGAGGGGTTAATTGTTTTGTTCTATTACTCTGCCTTGTTTCTTTGAAACGGGGTCTCTCATTGAGCTTGGCAACTAGGAAGTATCCCTGATCCCCCTGTTTCTGTCCATACTCCTACAGTGCTGGAGTTACAGGCTCACATAACTACACCTGGTTTCCTTACATTCTTTCTAGCTGTTTGAACCCAGGTCCTCATACTTGCACAGAAAATATTCTTACCCACTGAGCTTACCCAGACCCCACTTGACGTTTTAGCAATGCTGAATCTTATGAGACCTTGGAGACTCTTGGCGAGGAACCAAATGTATTTTGTTTTATGAGGTGGTCGTTAGCCATTGGGGGCCAGGGACAGGATGTTAATGGTTTGAATATGAAATGTCCCTCAGAGGCTCATATGTGAAGGCTTGGTCAGCAGCTGGCACCATTGTTTTGGAAGATGCTGAGAATGCTAGGACTTGAGCCTGTTTTGTGGACTTGCCTTTGGAGGTATAACACTGTGTTCTATTTCTCCTTTGGAAGATGGTCACAAACCTACCTCCCATCTCTTACTCGCTACCTAAACTTGGTTAATCCATATTGAAACACATTTATCATAATCTTAAAAGCTATCATCCACATATAAGAGAAAATATCCCATTTTTGTATTTGGGGATTTGGGCTACTCAGAATATTTTATTGACATATTCTTGAAGTTCAAGTTTCTCTTCCCATTTCTCACATCAAAAATATAATGTTAAAACTATAATGGAATTAATTTTGGATCCAAAACCTGAAAACTCTTTTAGGCAGATGAACACCCCCTCACCAAAGTCTTATTTGTGTGTGTGTGTGTATGTGTGTGTGCATGTTTGTGTATCATTATGTCATGTTAGACATTTGTATGGTACTAATGTATTCCAGCCATAATTGAAAAGTCTAGACACAATAAGTATATTAATTTTAAATTAAGACTGCCCTGAGGGAGCAAGAGGGACAATAACTACATAAGCAAACAACATTTTCCTAAACAGATTAGAGCCAAAATAACGTTGAAAAGGAGCACCATGTTTCTTAGCTCCTCAACCTAAAGGAGCTTCCCTTAAAGAGAGGGGAGTGAGGTTGCCCCAGCTTGAGATAGGATCTTTCTCAGCATCCAAAAGGAAGGGCGTTTTGGACCTTCTCACAGTCTTCATTGTCCTGGAGCCAGCATCTCACGCCTCTCTCAAAAAGGGGATTCAAAAATCTACCCTGGACCTTGAAAATGAAAAGCTGAACACAGAGAGAAGCCAGACCTCAGTCTACCACATAATCCAGGGAGCTGTGTAGATTGGTTTCATTTCATGAAAAATATTTCTGCTTCTCATGGACTAGAAACTGTTTTTTTTTTCAGAAGTAATATTTGCTTTGGGAATGGATAAATTCTCTGAAAACATAGTATATTCTATTCAGTAGTTAACAACTAAGTGGGTAAAAAAGAATTCTTAACTTCTTTTTCTTGACTAATGTGGATACACCAAGGAAATTACACTGAGGGTTTCTACACCCATTCTGGATGCTTCTGTCGTACTGAACTTACCAAGGATCACCCAAGACTCTCCTCACAAACCTACGGCAGTCACGCACAATTTGAAGGCTTGCCGTCTCAAATGCAGAGAGTAGATTCCTGGAGACTGGAGAATCCTGTTTACCAGGCAAAGAAAAGAAAATGATCCTTATGCAATAATGCACCCCACTGAAAGTGAGGACAACTAGAGAGTCTCCTAAGGAGATGACTGTCCTTAAGAGAAGACTGTAAACTCAGAGAGCAAGAGTGAGAACTGAAGCATTTTCCTGAGACAATATCCACAACATGCTTTCTATTGAATGACAGAAAATGCATGCACATATACTTGGTAGGATTAAAAAAAATCTAAGAAGCAGGAATCAATAAGGAAGTATTCTCTGGGTCAATCATCTTTCTATTGGTGGAAATTGGCTAGGAGATCTTTTGATTGACCAAAGCAGGAACCAGAGACAGTGTAAGCAATGACCCACACAGAACTCAGGTAAACAGGGTGGGACTAGCCTTGAAGAAGTCATGACTGTGGATTTGCTGGGGCTTTAGACATCACTGGGCAGAATTAGACTGGAGATGGCAAGAAAGAAGATTTGTCACCTGAGCTGCCAATGAAACTCCCGTGCCAGTTTTGTGGCTATATTTCTAAGGAAGACTATTTCTAAGGAAGTGTTGCAAAACTGAGTATGTCTTTGGGGAACACAGAGAAGGAGTTGCCAGATTACTAATGAAATATGAAGAGCCTTTAGTGTAGATTTCCTGGGGGCTCACTAAATGATTTCACGCAGGTGCACAAGTGAGAAAATAGGAAAAAATGTGTTTTACTAGGCAGGCTTTGTAAGCCAAACACATGCATTAGGGTGAAATACTTGCCCGCAGTTATCCTCACTGAGGCCGCAGACCGCGGCTAAGTTGGGAAGATGTTTTTGCAAACCTATGAAAGCACAATCAACTCTTCAGGGCTCTCCTCTGCTGCAGTCTAGCATAAGATTCTAGGACTAGTAGGACTAGCATAACTCCATTTTCCCCATCTACTGGTTTATGCATCAGAAGGTAATTATAAATTATGCTGTTGACCACAGGCAGCGGGCAGTCAAACAAATATCTCACAGTTTACCCAAAACTTGCATTCAAAAGACCAACTCTGATGGCATTTGTGTTTCAACAAGTGAAACTGTCTTCAGAGCTCAAATCCAGCTATTTTTTTTTTACTAAGCTATTTTAAGTGAACTGTGTTTTAGGTGAATTGAATTCTCTGAGAACAAATACACCTGTGAACATCAACGAAGTAGAGGGTTATACGAAAACTAGCCCGCTAAGAGACAAAGTGAATCACACAAGCAGTGGAATGAAGAAGAGCCAAGCACGGCGGCTCTTATGTATAATACAAATACTCAAGAAGTCGAGGCAAGAGAATTGCTGTGAGTTCAAAGCAGGCCTGGGATATATAAGTTCCAAGCCAATTTAGGCTACAGAGTGAGACCCTAGCTCAGAAATACAAAAGGAAGGGGAGAAAGAAAAAGATAAAGAAACGAATAGCAAAGAGAGCCATAGACCTGCCACCAGGAGGATGTCCTCGGGACTTCGGGAGATTAGTGTTGTCAACATGGCACTGCGTCACAATCTATGTGACACCCAGAAGTACATCCACTCTTCATACCTAAGTGGGCTAAGAGATGGAAATGGTAACCTAACTTCATTTTTAATCCACGGGACTAGTGAAACCATGCTAAGCAGGCTTTGGACTTCTCAAGAGAAGAATTATACATGTTGGGATTGCCCATTCCCAGAGAAGATAGTGAAATGCCAGTATAAAATATGATTTACATACAAGAGTATCCTGAAATCATAAAAATAAATGAGTGCTGGCACCAAAGTCATATAATGTGGCAATGATCTTAGTGTCTTTCTAACATAATTCCTTACCTTCATGAATATCCATCTGCTCCTCACTTCCTAGCCCCCCAGAAAATGAACACAGTATCTTCTGAGCTCTTGAAATTAAATTGTGGGTGTACATAATATCACTTCAGAATCTCCCCCAGAGCCTTCTCCATGCTCTTTCCTCTTCCACCTACACAAAGTGGTTAGTGTTGAAGCTACTGTAGATAGGCACCATCTTTAGCCAGCATCACAGATATCATCTGGAACTCATTAAAAATGCATGGCTGAGATTCTATCTGGACTGCTGGAAGCAGAATGTACATTTTGGTACGCTTGCTCACTGATTCACTTGTGCAAGGACTGATCTACACTAGTGGTACCACACTCAAAGAATCCCTGAATTGTCTGTCACCTGGAGGAGAGCCAGCAGCTGATCAGAAACATCCTGCCTTGAGTTCATAGAAGACTTGCAGATACACTTTATCTCAGACAAAATTTCTGTTCCTGATTGTCAATACAATGAGCATACCAAGAAACATCCCCCAAATATCTATTCCCACCACAATCAAACCCGAACCCTCTCCTTCTGGAATCTAGAATATTTTGAATACCTTTAGTAGAAGTCTGAACCAAGAGCCTATTTCTTCATGGCCTCAGCCTGAGAGTGCTTTTTTTTAGCCTTTTAGCAGACAGGTTGTATGAAATAAAGATGGGTTTTTTCATCACCGGCTATTTCCAGATCCAGTGTCCCATGCTGCCATTATTCCACAGCATTTTCAAGCTCTTTCTCAGAAGCCCAGTGTCAACTTCAGCATCCCTGCCTGCTTTGAGCATCTGTCACTTAAAGAGTGAGATCATTCTGCTCAGCATATTATGAGCCTTTTTTGTCAGGTAGTTAACTAAACTGGCACCAGTTAACTGTGATCTAAACTTCATATTGACAGATCTGGCAACAGACTGACATTCCTTGCACTAATTTTGGCTGCCCAATCTGAAAAAAAATATGCTTGAAATATGATTTATCTTAAGCTGACAGCAGTGTTCATTGGGGTGCCAGCCACTGACAGAGAAGGAAAAGACCCAGCAAAAAAATCCTAGTGACTGTGCTTTCAAGACGGAAGAGAGAACTTAGGGTCTCTGCTCCTCAAAGTCATAATTTAATTCAACAACCAGGAAAACAAATGCTTCTTACTAAACCTCACCATCAACAATCTATTTTTCTCTGCTAGCACATCTGTCTTACCTTGAAAAGTCCCGGATTACCATACTCAAGTCTTACAATAATGCACAACACACATCAACTATCCCGGCAGCTCGGTGGAGCCCCTGAAATACAATTATAGGAAAAGATCTAATAAGCCAGAGATTAGCAGCAGAAATGTGAGCACCGTTAACGGTTTTTCTTTGAGGCGGATGTGAGAGCTAAAAACTAGCCTGCTGAAGGAAGAACAGCACGAAGTGGGGACGATCCATCAGCATAATCATGTCGCGCAGATGACAGTGGCAGCCAGATCGTGTGACCAGTAGACCTTGCATCTCTCCTCTTCCAGAGAAAATGAGACAGCGGAATACATTCAAATATTAACAAGATGATGTCTGGAACACTATTAATATTTCTTAAACCAGCCATGCTCCATTTACAGCCCCACCCATTATGCCAACATTATGTGCAAATCCTTGACTACACAGCTGTGCGGTGTCATCTTCTTGTTGGTGCAGTTTGACACGAAGGGTATTCCTGTGTGTGAATAGGACAGGCGAATGACATAAAATAGCCTTGGGCTTTGGGCTCGAATCCCTGTACTGTTATCTACGGTAGCCAGGGTGACAGGGAGAAGTATAAAGACTGCATACCAGCTAAAACTATTTGTGTGTTTTCTGGAACCTTCAAACTAGACTGAGCCAAGCTCTCCTGGGAAGAAAGCTGGACACTACAGGGCCATTAAGGGCATATTAAGTGACCATTTACCAGAAGGTCACCCCTCAGGGGGATAGGGAATTGTTTTGCTTTGCAGAAGAATCTTCACTCTTTGCTCTCCGTTTTTGGACGCTGCGATGTAAATGTAGAAATAAAAACACGTGAAACGAGACACACATCACCACATGTGGCAAGCCCACGTTACGATGGCCCGGGTTCTCCACCTCACCACCTTTGCCTCTCCTTGCTCATTTGTCACTAGGTGGTGTGGTGCCCAGTTACTGATGTCCATGACACTAGACTGTCCTCACCTCCTTTCCCCATAAAACCATCTTCTACATGGCGCATTTCTTTCTCTCTACTTCAAAGTGACCTGAGCACCCTAGGCTGCCTCTCCTCTCCCTGCCAATCTCTTAAGGGCTCTGAAGCCAAGAAATTCTTGTGTAAGGACAGCTACAACTTGAGCAGGCAGGCAGCTTTAATTCAC
>LOJH01068635.1:0-10074 GCA_001685095.1 Ellobius talpinus
GATAGTCATAGTTACTTTCCTCTTATGATATAGCCAAGCCATTTCTAATACAAGGCTTAGACTTCTTAGGATAAAATGATTATTAAAACATTTAGCATATGCTCCTTGATTACTATTGTTTATGCTGGTTGTAATTCTAATTTTTATACTTGACATCTGTTCTTCATGTAAATAGTTTTGTATTGGGTTTGGAACTCTCTTATTTAGACAAAGCGGGGAGGTGATGGAGAACCTCCTTCAGCCAATGGCCTTTAACAAGCTGGACCAGGTTGGGGCATGACTTCTGATACCAAAAAGCCGAGATCCTATCACACTTGGCCTCTTCTTCCTGAGAGCCACACTTGGATGTTGGACCCCATTCTTATTTCCTTGCTGTGATATTTCTTTTAAGAAGAAATACCTTAAAATACTCTATTTGGAGTTAGCTTGGGATTATTTGACTTGCGTTCCCCCCATTTGATGTGTTCTGCATCAGTTCTTGAAGTCTGGTAAACTCCATCAGTGAATCCTTCTGGGCCTGGATACTTTTTTATTGTGGTGGTGGTGAGATTTATGAATACTGCTTCAAGTTCCTTGCTCATTACAGACCTGATTAAAGTATTCATCTCATTTTGGTTTAATTTTGACAGGACCTAGTCATTTAGAAATCCATTCATTTCTCCTAGACTTTCTAATTTAGTAGAATATACATTTTCAAAGGCAAAACCTAGTGATTTTTCTGAATTTCATTGGTATGTGTTGCAATGGCTTCATTTTTCATTCCTAATTAAATTAATTTTTGTCTTCACTTTCTTTCTTTTGGTTGTTTTGGTTAAGAATTTGTTGATCTGCTTTTTTTAATTCTTATCAAAAAACCAACTTTGTTTCACTGATCTTTGTATTTTGTTTCAGTTGCTGTGGTTTCCATTGTACTAATTTTTGCTCTTTTTTTGCATTGCACGGATTTTTGCCCTAATCTTAATGGTTTCTTTTCATTCTCTGAATTTAGGTTTTACTTATTCTTCTTTTATCATGGCACCAAGGTATATTATTATTTATCTGATACTGCTCTGATGTCTTAAAACAGGGACCTATAAACCTTCCTATTTGGATTGTTTTCATTGTACCCTATAGATTTTTGGTATGTTGTGCTTTCATTTATTTCTAAGAATTTTTTTTAAAAAATCCTTTTTTATTGCTTCAAGGACCCATTCCTAATCCAACAGTGAGTTGTTTTTGTGTTTGCCTATCTTCTTAGGCTTCTCTATCTGTTGATTTTAGTCTTACTCCATTGTGTTCAAACAAAATCCAATAAAATATTCCAATTTTCCTTTATTTACTGAGAATTGATTTATGTCCTAATATATGATCTATTTTATAGAAAGTCACATGGGTTTCTAAAAGGAATGTATATTCTGTGATGTTTAGATAGACTGATCTATAGATGTTAAGTTCATTTGGTCTATAATGTGATTTGATATTTCTGTTTAGTTTTTGTTGGGATGGTCAATCAATTAGTAAGAGCAGAATACTGAAATAACCCAATGACATTTTTCTGGCTAATCTGTGACTTTACATCTAGTAATAACTGTGTTATAATGTTGAGTGCACATATGTTCTAGGTATATATGTTTAGAATTCTATGTCCTCTTGATGGATTATTGTTTTGGTCAGTATAGAGTGACCTTCTCTATTTTTCCTAACCAGATTTTATTTGAAATCTGTTTTTTAAAGATATTAGAACAGAGCCTGCTTATTTTTTAGGTCAGTTTGCTTAGAATACATATTTCCATCTTTTTACCCTAAAGTAGTATCTGTTTTTTATGTTGAGGTATATTTATTGGAGGCAACAATTAGATAGTTACTAGATTGTTATTGATCCTAGATTGTATGTGTGTCCTTTGGTAAAACTGAGAACACTGATATTCAGAATTTTATTGGAAAATGTGAATCTATTTCGGTCATTTTGTCAGTTCTGTAATGTTTCCTCCTCTTCCTCTCTTGATAGGCTATTATTCTATTGTGGTTTATTCTTTCTTATGTCTTCATGGTGGATTTGCTTTCTTTTCAGTCTGAAGTTTTGAGTGAATTTGTCTTTCTATTCAGTCTGAAGATTCCCTATGAATAACTGTAATAATGGCTTAGTAGTCAGAAATTTCTTTAGTCTATTTTTATGGTGAAAAGTTTTGAGTTCTTATTCAATCATGACTGATGGTTTTGCATATATAGTAGTCTATGTAGGCAGTTGTGTCTTCAGAACTTGAAATAAATTGATTCAGAGCTTCCTGGCTTTTAAAGTTTCTATTGACAAGTCTGCTGTCATTCTGATGACGTGTCTTTATATAACTTGGTATTTATTCTTTGTCACTTTCAATATATTTTCTGTGTTCTGTTTATGTAAGGTTCTTTCCTGGCCTTTGCCTGCCTCGTGTTTTAATGCTTTCTGCATGTGGATCTCTTTCTGTTTCTGTAACTCTGGGGAATTTTTTGTTATGGCTCTTTTTAAAATGATTTCTATGATTGTAGAACAAGGTTATACTCCTTCGGTGCTTTCTTTCTCATCAGAAAGTGCTGCTTACAGAGTACTGTGTAAATTTTGGAACTCCCCAAGGACCTTTTTACTTTTGTCCTTGTTTGGTAGTTCTAGCTCCTCTAATTTATCTTCAGATCTTTGGTGCTTTCCTTGATCACCTCTGCTGGAGAGACTTTCCACAGAGCTTCTTTATTTGACTTACTGTTGTTTTTACTTCAAGCAGTTAAGATTGGTTTTTCTTCAGATTTCTGCGTGTTTCCTGAATTTTTCTTTAATATCTCACCTACCTTCCTCATTTCCTTCAGCTGTTTGTGTTATCATTGGGAGTTTTTTTCTTCTTTCACTTATTTGAAAATACTCATAATTATTCTTTGAATTGTCTGTCTGGGATTTCACTGTAGCTAGATTCCATTACTATATTATTATTATTAATTTTGGGAGGAGATATTGCTTTGGATTTTTGTGTCTCTTCAATGGGACTGATGTATCTGGATTTTTCTCTGTTTAGTAATCAGTCATAATCTTTCTGTAGAAGAATTTGCAATGATACATTTGAGGTACACAGTTCAGAAAATAATTCAGGAGCACTTATAAAGCACATAAAAAGTACAAACTTTATATTTTTCTCAAGTAGAATTTTAATTATGAGAGCAACATAGTTGTTAGATATTGCCACTCTGCAAGTCAATTAATGACAGTGACTCCTTTTACTTCAGTAACTGCTTGAAGATAAACCATCAAGGACAGTATGAGGTATATAAAGATTTAAGTTAATAAGATTAGCATTGGGTGGGAAATAGTGTAAGCAAGGATAGGGATGAATGACAGAATATCTTTTTAAAAAAATAAATGGAATAAAGTAGCTTGGGCTGGGGGAAACTGGGTAAGTGAGTACAAGCATGAATGACAGATTGTCTTTTAAAGGAAGAGAAATGGAGTAAAGTAGCTGGGAGCAGGGTATTAGACCATTGTTAGAGTTCACAGATTTTAGAAACTGTTAAAACTATGATACTTTTATTTATTTGGGTTTTGTTTTTTGAAAATATATTCTTCTCTCACATAATACATCCTGCCCACAGTTTTCCCTCTTTCTATTCCTCCCAGCTCCCCTCCACCTGCCCTCTCCCCCAGATCCACTCCTCCACAAAAGACAACAATCAACCCTCATATCAAGGCTGGACAAGACAACTCAACAGGAGGAAAAGAGTCCTGAGAACAGGCAAAAGAGTCAAAGACACCTGCTCCCACTGTTAGGTGTCCCACAAAAATACTAATAGCCATAACACATACATAGAGAATAGGGTGCAGACCCATGCAGGCCCCATGCTTCCCGACTCAGTTTTTTTTGAACCCATGTTAGCAGTGTTTAGTTGATTCAGTGGTCCATGTTCTCCTGGTATCCTCTATCACCTCTGACTCCTACAATCTCCCCCTCACCACTTCTGTGAGTTTCTCCTAGCTCTGAGGGGAAGGACTCGATAGAGACCTCCAATTTAGACTCTCTCTGCACATAATGTCCGGCTGTGGGCTTCTGTATCCTCTTTCAGCGTCTGCTGGAGGAAGCCTCTCTGATGACAACTGGCCAAGACACCGATCTATGAGTATAGCAGAATATTGAGGACCATTACATTGATTTTTCTTTCCTTTTCTTTTTTTTCCCCTGTTGTATTTGACTCTATGTTAGGTCTCTGAGCTATACAGTCTCTGGTTGATTATACTCTGGCCATTCAGGTAGTATAGGACATGGGCTCCCTCACAAGTTACACCAAACATTGTTTGGCTACCCCCACAAGTTCTGCATCACCATTGCCCCAGAACATCTTGCAGGCAGGACAGGTCATGGGTTTTGCAGCTGTGTTGGTGTCCAGGTTTCTCTTTCAGTAGCCAGCAGAGTACCTTCTTGCACCAGAGAGACTAGTACATGGGGGTGAGGGTTCTGTGTAGGCACTGGTCAACCTCTCTATGTTCAATGAACTGTATCGGTGTTGTTCTTGGTAAAGCCCTCTCATCAGTTTTCAGAGAGTGACATCTGTCCTAGCATTGGACTGGGTTCCTTAGGGATCTCTATGGGACCCCCTTGGTTGACAGCTCAACCAAATGAATCCAGTCCCACCACTGGAAGCCTTGCTTGGCTACAAAAGATGGCCAGTTCACACTCTGTATCCTCTGCTATTAGGAGTCCTCCCTAGGGCCACCCTCATAGATTATTGGTAAGTTTCCGCTGCAGTAGGTTTCTACATTGCCTCCCAAATGCCCCCAATTCTAGTTGTCTCTTCCAGTACTTTCTCCCTCTGTCCCTTCTGTTCCCATTCCCACCTGCCTTCAGTCCACCCACAAAATCTATTCTATTTCCCTTTCCCAGGGAGGCTCATGCATCCCTCCAGAGCCCTCTTCTTTACCTAACCCCTCTAACTCTATGAATTGTAGCTATCATTTGCATAACGGCTAGTATCCACTTATAAGTGAATAAATACCACATTTGTCTTTCTGGCTCTGGGTTACCTCACTCAGGATGATCTTTTCTAGTTCCATCAGTTTGCCTGAAAATTTTATGATGTGATCGTTTTTAACTTCTCAGTAATACTCCATTGTGTAAATGTAAACATTCTCTTTATCCATTCTTTTGTTGAGGGACATCTAGATTGTTTTCAGTTTATGGCTATTATAAATATACTTGCAATGAACATGATTGAGCAAGTGTCCTTGTGGTAAAATAAAGTGTCCTTTGGGTATATGCCTAGCAATGATATAGCAGGATCTTGAGGTAGATCAATTCTCAATTTTCTGAAGAACCACCATATTGATTTCCATAGTGGCTATACAAGTTTGTACTCCTACAAACAATGGGGGACTGTTCCCCTTGTTCCAAGTCCTTGACAACAAGAGCTGTCACTTGCAATATTGATCTTAGCCATGCTGACGGTGTAAGATGGAATTTCAAAGTAGCTTTGCTACACATTTTCCTGATGGCTAAGAACATTGAACATTACTTTAAGTCCTCCTCAACCATTTAATATTCCTCTACTGAAAAATTCTCCGTTTAGAACTGTACCCCATTTTTAACTGATTTATTAGGGTATTTTTGACATTTATTTATTGAATTCTTATTTATTTTGGATATTAACCTTCAGTTGAATGTGGAATTGGTGAAAATCTTTTCCCATTCCATAAGGTACCTTTTGTCAGATTGGCAGTGTCTTTTGCCTTATAGGAGCTTTCAGTTTCATGAAGTCCCATTTAATAATAGTTGATCTTAGTGTCTGTGGTATTGGTATTCTGTTCAGAAAGTTGTCTCCTGTGCCAATGTATTCAAGGCTATTACTTTCTCTTCTACCATGTTCACTATGTCTGGTTTTATATTGAGGTCTTTGATCCATTTGGGCTTGAGTTTTGTGGAGGGTGATAAGTGCGGATCTCTTTGCATTTTTCTACACACGGCCATCCAGTTTGACCAGCACCATTTGTTGAAGATGCTGTCTTTTTTTCCAGTGTGTATTTCTGACTGCTTTATCAAAAAATCACCTGTCTATAGGTGTGTGAGCTTATTTCTGAGTCTTAAATTCAATTCCATTAATCAATGTGTCTTTTTTATGCCCATGCCATGCTATTTTTATTACTACAGCTTTGTAGTATAGCATGAGACCACCAGCACTTCTCTTATTGTTCAAGATCGCTTTAGTTATCTGGGGTTTGTTGCTGTTGTTGTTGTTGTTGTTGTTGTTGTTGTTGTTGTTGTTGTTCCATATGAAGTTAAGAATTGTCCTTTCAAGGTCTGTAGAAAAAAATGTGTTGGAATTTTGATGGAGATTGTGTTGAATCTATAGATTGATTTTTGTAGGATGACCAGTTTAACTGTGTTAATCTTACTAATCCAGGAGCATGGGAGAGCTTTCCATTTTCTGATATCTTCTTTAAGATAAAAAGAGGAGGGCATAAGGATGAGAGAAAGATGTAGGAATAAGATGAAAATTATATGAAGTATGGTGGAAAAGTCTAGTAAAAATACTCTTGACAGTTCAGCAATGAAGAGCCCTTTCTGCTCCTGCACAGAGCCAGAGTTCAGTTTCCAGCTCCCACATCAGATCACTCATAACCACCTGTCTGGTCTCATTTGGCATCTGTACACACATACACAGACATACAGACACAAAGACACACATACACATAAAATAACTTTTTAAAAGAATGTTTTAACAGTAATTTAGATGTAGAAACATACACAGTAATTCTAAGATATAACTAAGTAATATATACCCAAATGCAAAACCCTCATGAGACAAATATAGAAGAGTGGGAATTAAATAATATAAAAATAAGATATAAAAATGTTTATGGGGTGATTTACTGCCATAGCTTGTGCTGAGTTGAAACTGGAAGATCTAAAACTCCTCCGGCTCTAGCAGGCCCCTTTACTCATTTCTAAATTGGATTGCTTGGAGTTTAATTGTTGAGTTGAAAAAGTTTTTTTATATATTACAACTATAAGTCCCTTAGCACAAATATGATTTACAAAGACAGTATCACCCCAGAGATACTTAAATCTTTGAATGTTATATAATTATCACAGTGCTAGTCAATAACATTTATGTGTTTTTCATATACTGTAAACCACCTCAATTATTTATAACACCAAATACCATGTAAATGCTATGAAAATGGATATTATACAATATTAAATCAGCAATGATGATACAAAAGAAGAACACATCTACATCTTCGGAACAGATACTTTTTTCTGAATGTTTTCTACTCATAGATGGAGAACACAGAATATAGAAAGCCAACTCAATTTTGTTGAGCAAATTCTATCTTAACCTAGCTTTGTTATTATGCCATTGTTTAGAGTTTAAAAGTCTAAAAATCAAAATGCATCACCTAGGCTATTGGAACATGCCATCAAGTTTATATTACCGTGTTATCAGAACCAGGAGGAGATACCATTTTTCACAAGGAAGTCAGTTTTGGTCAGCACGATAATGAAGTTCTGTCTGACTTAATCCTTACAAGACAACCTGAAGTAACCTGTTATTTGTCTATTGTTCTGTCCCTCTTTTCTGCTTCCACATTTTTCAAGGACAGTAACTTTGGTCAATTAGCTCTTTGTTCTTTGTTTCTGCTTTTTTTCAGCCCTTATCTGTCTACAAAACATCCTCTTCTGTTTGGTTCACTGAACACTTACTCTATTTTGTGAAACAAAGCGTTACCTTTTTATAGAAATTGAAGTTCATGGCAATTAAGATATTTTTAATTATAATTTTGTCCTTGGAGAGATTACATGTCAAAAATGGAACATGTGTCACCACAACTCAGGATATAGACAAGGCAGGAGAGAAAACAAAGATCTCAGGTGAATTTTCAAGTCAGTTTAATTCTCATATAATGAACAACGTGCAAACTGTTTTAACCCACAGGGAAGCTTTAAGAAGTTTGAAGTCAGAAGTTTGCAGTGTGGATAAAACTACTAACATGGTGAAATATTGGAAGCAGAAATTGTTTCTAAAGTTTCAGTGTTTCCATAGCCTTGGAAATGTCTAGCATAGCAGTTACTTTACTAATATTTACTCATGGCAACTAAATGAAGAAAATCATGTGAGAGAAAATCAGAAATAACACAAAGATACACTTTCTGCTTAATGCCATTCAAAATCAACCTTTGTATTTAAATCGGAACCAGAGAATAATGGGGCAAATGAGAAAAAAAGAGAAATTAAGATTTTGAAAACAAATCAAGAACAGTGTTGAGATTAAAAAATGGGGACTGACAAAGGGAAATCAGGGTTTGTGTGAGTGCACACATGTATATGAGTGCTGTGTGTGCATCTGGGTGTGACATGGAGGTGTATGTGTGTGGTACATGCATGTATGTGTGTGCATGGGAGCATATATGTGTGGCATAGGCATGTCCGTGCACATGTGAGTTTACCAGATGAACATATCAGGTGAACTATTACATCAATCTCTACCTTGTTTTTTTGAGAAATTTCTTCCTCATTCCCACTGAATCTGGAGCTAGACTGGTAAACTAACAAGCCTCCATAATCTCCCTGTCTCTCTCTTCTATAGTTCTTGAGTTATAGGCATGTGACCATACTCAGCTCCTTACAGGGGTGCTTGGAATTTTAATACAAGTCCTCACACTTTCACAGCAAATGCTTTCATCCACTGAGCCACCTCCCTACTCTCTGAGATTCAGTTTTTAAAACACTCCTGCAGAAATGATCAGGTACTTGTCTACACCACCAAGAAGTTTGCTTGTGTCTCCTAGAAATGGCAGAGAAGCGACACCCATAATATCTCTTGTTTAGGCTGCCTAAACAAGACCTGAACAATGATAACATCAATAGACATGCCAGTAAGAAAAAGGGAGATGACGTGGTACCGAGAGAGGGAGATGAGCCTTGCTCGGGGATGATTCTTCCAATTGGTTATGCAAAATAGTCATCCCTGAAATCATATACACATAAGCCACACTAAATAAACCCAGCACCTTTTATTTATATATTTATGTGTAGTTGGACTTTCTTTGGACTGCCGGTTCCCAAATAATGTCATGAAGACTTCTTATTAAGTATGAAAAATTGGCTTTAGCTTAGGCTTGTTCCCAACTTGCTCTTATAACTTAAATTAACCCGTTTATATTAATCTACATTCTGCCACGTAGCTCATTGCCTCTCTTCCATATTGTATGTCCAACTTACTCCTTGTCTTACTGGCAAATTCTGCACCTCAGATTCCTCCTAGAGTTCCAGCCTCTCTCCAGAAGTCGTACTTATCCTCTCCTGTGTAGTTATTGGTTGTTCAACTCTTTATTAAATAATTAGAAGGTGCCATATCAAAGACATTTCACAGTGTTCGAAAAGATAATCTGACATTTCCCTTTTTGTTTAAATAAAAAGGAAAGAGTTTAACTCTAACATAGTAAAGCTATACATAATCAGAAGACTTATCAAGTAAGAATACATTCACAGTTTCCAGTTCATTAATATTTGGCAAATTTGGATAAAATACTCTATTATCTATCCTATCTTGGTGAGTCCAAAGTTTTATACCTAAACCACTTTCTATCAAAACTTTTATTACCATACAAAAATATCGTTTTAGACCTTAAAACATTTACTTAGATAAACAGCTTGAGCCTTTATGTTTCTCAACCTTATAAACTTTACACCTCTTTTTTAAAATTCACTAACAAGAAAAAACAGTAAAACTAATTAGCCTCCAACCTCATCATGATTGGAGAAGGAAAAATATTACCTTAGTAAACAAGAAGTTCAGAGCAAACAACTTAAAAACTATAGAAATGACAGAGACAGATAGATACCTGGACAGTCACCCAAGGTTTCTCTGCAACACTGGGGCAACCATCTTTGCCCTACAGGCCTAGACTGTCTGACAGGCTTTTCTGTGAAGCAGGAGTTTTATTTATTTATTTATCTATTTATCTATTTATTTATTTATATTATCATTATTTAAAAATTTCCACCTCCTCCCCTCCTCCCAATTCCCTCCCCCATCCTCCCATCCTCCCTCCCCCTCCCTTTCTAGTCCAAAGAGCAGTCAGG
>LOJH01068637.1:0-10074 GCA_001685095.1 Ellobius talpinus
TATTAACCAATGAAAGTAACATATAGACAGATGACCCTCCTCCATCAACACCCTATACAATGACCTTCAGCAGCCACTCAAACACCAGAAACGATAAGGAAATATTAAATATTTACAGGATCAAGATAGGGAAGCTATCAAGAGAACAAAACACAGAAAGGTCCCAGGAGTGGATGACATCACAGTGGAGGAACTGGAGGCAGCTACAATAGGCTCAGGGGCTGAGGTACTTCTCAGACTCTTTAGAAAGATATGGGAACACGAAGTGATTCCCACAGAATGGAAACACTCAGTCATAATTCCCATAAACAAGAAGGACAATCTTTATTGCTCAAATTACAAGGGTATTAGTTCGCTGTGCCATAGCAGCAAGATCTTCTCCTCCATTATCCTGCAAAGAACAGAGGAAATCCTAGCAGAGGCCCAGTGCAGATTCAGCGCTAATAGGAGCACAATTGATCAGATCTACACTTTGAGGCAACTGCCAGAAAAATATGAAGAATTTGGAAAGGACTTAAATGTCTGTTACACTGACTTCAAGAACGCATTTGATAGCATTTGGAGGAAAGGACTTTGGAAACAATGAGGTTCTACAGGTACCCAGAGAAAATTATAAGGATACTATATAATACCTATAAAGATACCTTTACATCAGTCAAAGTCTGTGGAGAACTAAGTGATCAGTTTAAGACAATCATAGAAGTGTGGCAGGGATGCGTCCTCTCACCACTACTCTTTAATATAGTCCTGGAATTAATAATAGCAACAGCCCTGGAGGACGAGGAGATAGGCCTGCAGGTAGGTAGTGTGCAGATCAATTAACTTGCAGTTCACCAACGATACAGTACTACATATGTTTTCCCCGAACTTCTAAACTATTAACAGTATGTCCAACTCTTTAACACTTTCTCACCTTACCTAACCTATAAATGGAAATGCTATTTTTACTGTACTGGTATTCTCTTAGAGATTACAAGGCTTTCTTTCTTTCATTCTTTACACATTTTATTCTAGAGGGGAAAAAAGCTAAACAGTTTGCCAAACTAAGATACTCTGGCCCTTTCATTGGGAAGTCTAATGTTACACTAAGTCCAAATTCAAATAGCACTGAAATTAAGAAAACAAGAAGTTCACTCAGTGTAGACAGACACACAGAAGAAACTCTGTGTCACTCTGTGATGCCAAACATCTGGGAAAGCTCTTGTCAGTCTTGTCACTGTCTCTTCCAAATTGAAAATATCTCCAAAGAAGGCTGCTAACAACAGTGTAAAAGGCAATTTGTTCCTGGCTTATAAAGGCTTCATTCTACAACATGATAAAGCAAGGCTGTATTCTCAACAAGCAACCCAGACACCTGTCAATACCGCAGAGACACCCTGGAACCATTCTAGCTCCTTAAAGGAGCCTGCATGACCAGAAGTGCTAGTATACAGAATGATCTTTTCATCTGTAATTGCAGTACTCTGCTGAAGACAAAAATCACACAAATTGCCAAAGCCTCAGTGCCTTTGAAACTCAATAGGAAGAGGACCCATCCTGAACCGCTGCATAGGAGCACTGTTAAGACTGAGATGTGGGGGGAAAGAGAAGCCTTAAAATAGCAGGGCCACACGGACTCTATATCTCTGTCTCTGAGGTGATCTGTGAGATGAAGAAGCACTAATGGCATTAGTAAAGAGGATCAGTCACAAAGGGTGGCAAGATGAATAGGGGTGAAGATATCTAGGGACAACAGTACTACTTATGTGTCTGCATCCTTGGAGTCTACTCCAGACTTTATTATTTGTGCTGTGGTTTTGTCAAGTCTACATCTATCTATTTGGAGACAATGGCTGTTCCTCAATTGTTCTAACACCTCTGTGTTTAAAAGGCTCTGTTGTTACAACTGAAACCTGTGTTGAAGAAATTTCAAAGCTTGTTCTGAGGTCCTAGGAGCAAGTCATCAATAGGTAAAGTGAGGAGGAAGGTCTGGAGCAGGAGATGAATCCCACTGGTTTTGTGAATGACACTTAACAAGCAGGCAGGTCCTTTTCTCCTGTCCCTCTTTCTATGGTTGCTTCTATCAGAGTTGAGTAGCTGAAACAGACCATGTGAACCTTTCCAGAAAGTCTGACCTCAGGACTGGAGGTAAGGACAAAGCCAAAACTGATATGTATGTATAAGATCTTCTGGAATACATGGAGTACAGATGCCATTCCCAGGAAAAACACAATGTCTACAGTAAATTAATTTTTAAGCAGTCTACAGGAAAGGGGATGCTGAGACCAGGGCAAGCTGATTTCAGAATGGACCCACCCTTCCCCAGCAGCTAACTATCAGCTCTTCTAATGTTGGTAAGAAATACCATGAGAAATAGGAAACAACAGTATTTAGATTTTTCAAAACTGGTTTAAGAAAACAACGGAATTCCATTCCTTTTCTATGAAGACCATGTTATTTAAGAGTCTCTTACTAAATAATCCTAAAATTCTAAACACTCTAAAGTAAAAACAGGCATTTTATAAATCCAAATGGAAAAACTAAACTGAATACTGGGAGAAATGAGGCAGGGAGAGGAGAAGCCATGTAGCCCCGCTGGAGACAGACGTCCAAACTTTAACCAGTAAGCCACAGCCTAATAGTGATACACAGATGAATAAAAATGGGTTAATTTAAGATATGAGTTAGCCAGAAATACGCTTAAGCTATTGCCCAAACAGTATTGCAAATAATATGGTTTCTGAGATTATTTCAGGGCTGAGCAGCCGGGAACAAACAAGTGGCCTCTTACAACAGAAAGGCACTGCTCTTCTGAGAACTCTATTCTAACTTCTATTTAAACTTTCCTTTGCACAAAATTTTAACAGCAAGATATGTGTAGATCTATGGAGTTCCTCAGAGCTCTGAATTGCAATCCAGAACAAGTGTTTATAGGGCTGGGTTCCTCCCCAGCTGGCAGCAATAAAGTCTCAAAAAGGGATGTTCTAACAAGATTTCTGAGAGGCACCTCACCCACCATACTGACTTGAGATAGGAGTCTCTCACTGAATCAGAAGTTGGCTGGCTTCATTAGAAGACTCCTGCCTACATTCCCCAGTGCTTTTTGATGTGAATGCTGGGGATTTGAATTGAAGTCTTGCAGAGTCTCTCATACACTCTCTCACACACTGAGTCATCTCCTCCCCAGACCCCACACATGTTTCAACTGGGCTATGGAGGGTTACCACAAATCTGCAACCTGCTCAAAGTAGCAGTGTTAACACTTAAACTTGGTAAACACTATAATATTAAGCTGGGGGCATCACCCCAGCATTCTAACAGCCCTATATCCAAGAAGTCTGGGATGACTGGAAGCCCCTGGCCTGGCAGTTGCCCTGGCTTGGACTCCAACTTTCAGCCTGCCAAGGGCTGACCACTCCCCCAGGCTATTTAGGCTTGTGCTGGAATGAAGAACATGTGTTTTGGGTTTGTGTGTGTGTTCTCTCTGTCTTTTCCTTGCCATGCCCTCTTGGCCACCCAGGACCGCAGTCTGTTAAACACCGGCATTTGATGTGTTTTAATCTGGTCTGAACGTATTTTGTTGCGCCAGTGGAGTGGCTCATCTTAAGATTTTACCTAACAAACACCAAGTCACACAAGACTTGAAATTTCGCCCTGGGCACACTAAAAGCTTAATCACCAACAGAACTGGAAGGGCTCAGTTATGACAGACTCTGGTGCCATCTGGGAGAACACAGAGCAGCTATCTGCTGGGGGGACACAATAAACACTTGCTTGTCATACTACTATGAAAAACCACATCTTTCACATCTGCCCACTTTACTGAAATACTTTGCTGCCTCAGTCTACCTATGAGGTACTTGTCAGAGGTGTTCCAACCAGTGCAACTGATGAATTTGATAATTTCATGGTAGGTTCTGTTTCACTTAAGTCACCAAATAGTAAAACACTCTTACTTCTATTTGGCCAAGGCACAAATATAGTTTTGAAGTGCACACCAGTGTGCGTTACAAATGGTTTCTATGATTAGTCCTATCTGTAGAGACCAAGAGAGAAACCCTCAGATGCTTGGGACTGCTCCTCATTAAAGTGCAATCTAGTACTGAAGGAGTTCGTGCAAAGAAAGGTGGGTCCCTCCTCCACATCAGCATTTGCCTCAATGCATAGGTGAACTCAGAACACTGTACCAGAAAGGAAGTGATCACAGAAGAATCTGGGCCTCAAGTTAGCATTGCATTTTAAAGCAATTCCTCAACAGAGCATTTAAACAGGATTTTTTTTTCTGGTTCTTGATGACCCCTTCCCAAAGTATGGGAGCTAGTTATATCTGTGAATCTGTGGGATCAAAGGAAACCCTGCTTCAATGCTTAATGTAGAAAATGACAGACGAAGACTCCTATCAACTCCACACACGCTCAAATACATTCGCACCCTCTCCATATGCCTATACACAGGCATACATCTGTTGCATGCACACTACACCCTTACACATTAAAAAAAAAAGTTACAAAGCAATCAAGTACAGTGTACAAACCTAGAATCTCAGCATCCTGGAGGTTTAGGGAGGAGGATCAAGAGTTCAAGGTTAGCGAGATTACATAGTCAGAACCTAAAAAAGGAGTTCTAAAGTAGAAAATCCCTCCTCAATAATGCTGTACTGTATCGACCCATGAGCACTGTGCTCCGTAACTTAACAGCAGACATTCCTTCTCTTGTTACTCTTCTTGTTACTCATCTTCTTCACACTGCTATAAGCAAGCACTGGTCACTCAAACCTTACCACTGGCTTTCTTCAGTAGCACTTACTCACTTTGGGTGCTATAGTTTGAATGATAATAGTCCCCACAGGCTCACAGATTTGAATGCTTGGTCACTAGGGAATGGCATTGTTTGAAAGGATTAGGAAGTGTAAGGCCTTGTTGGAGGAAGTGTGTCACTGGAGGTAGGCTTTGAGGTTTTTCAAAAGACCAAAACAGGCCCAGTGGCTCTCTCTTTCTGCTGCCTGGGGATCAAAATGTAGAATTCTCAGCTATTTCTCCAGTAACGTCTATACGCTTTCCCCCAAGCTCCCTGACACAGTGATAATGAACCAAACCTCTCAAACTGTAAACAAGCCCTAATTAAATGCTTTCTTTTATAAGAGTTCTCATCACAGCAATAGAACACTGACTAAGACAACTTGTATAAATTAATACCTATAATTCATCGAAAAACCGCATTTAATATCTACTTCAAATGGCTGTATTAATAGCATAAACTCACCAATCTCCTAGTGAGGAGTTGTTATAAATGGCATGATGAAATTCCTAGTCTTAAACGTGTAGGAGTATCCCTAGGATTACTTGCTTGGACTGGAATCCTTAGGTCAAAGAATATGAACAAATTTAAACATCTGCCTTCCAACTGGGTTGGATCATTTTAGGAGATAGAAAAAAATTTTGAGGCTCAACTTTGTTATCTCACACAGTTCCAATGCAATAATCTCAGGCCTATCCAAGGTTTGGGGTCAGCCAAGTGGGCAGCCTTGTCACTAGTTGGCACTGTGAGTTTTGCAATGACACAGCACTGGCCTCTTGCACACACCATGGCTGCCACTGCTCAGGACACCAGTTCCACAGCCAGTCTAACAGCTGAAGAACATATGAGAGGCTGAACGAAACCCTAGACACTGCACGGTTTCTATTTTGCTCCTGTAAGTCATGTTTTATATGTTTATTTTCCTAGCTGGGACAGATACAAAATAATGTGAATTAGAGGTCACCTAAGCTCACACCTGAAAAAGCAAATGAACTCTCAGCAAAGGATATAAAAGCATCCATCAGTGTGAGAGCCTGAATGCTGAATGTTTTGCCTTGGCACTTTTTAGGATACATCTGTATAGTTCACAGTTTTACTCCTGCAAGAGTAACAAAATTGGGCATTACCCATGACATGTGATAGTTGAGTAACCCTGAGCAAATACTTAGTAATGTCACATATATCTATCTCCCTGAGAAAATTCTATAAGTAGCAATAAGAAAAGCAATAAAAAGCATTCTGTGAGCCATAGTGATGTGGGAGTTCCCTCTGTATGCTGTGATTACCAATAATGAATAAAGAAACTGCCTTGGCCTGTTGATAGGACAGAACTTAGGTAGGAGGGAAAAACTTAAACAGAATGCTGGGAGAAAGGAGGCAGAGATAGAAAAAAGCCATGGAGCCCTGCCAGAGACAGACGCCAAAACTTTACCTGGTAAGCCACAGCCATGTGGCAAAACACAGATTAATAGAAATGGGTTAAATTAATATGTANAATAATGAATAAAGAAACTGCCTTGGCCTGTTGATAGGACAGAACTTAGGTAGGAGGGAAAAACTTAAACAGAATGCTGGGAGAAAGGAGGCAGAGATAGAAAAAAGCCATGGAGCCCTGCCAGAGACAGACGCCAAAACTTTACCTGGTAAGCCACAGCCATGTGGCAAAACACAGATTAATAGAAATGGGTTAAATTAATATGTAAGAGTTAGCCAATAAGAAGCTAGAGCTAATGGGCCAAGCAGTGATTTAATTAATACAGTATCTGTGTGGTTATTTCTGGACTGAGCTGCTGAGCAGCCGGGAACCAACAAACGGTCTCCCTACAACAAATTGGTACCCACGTGACCAACTAAAATCCACATAAAATCTAAGAAAGCTTGGAAAGGAATTCTAGACACTAAAAAACAAAGTTTAGCCGCATTTTCCTCCCCCCATGGGCTCTGCTTGTTGGCAGTGTGCCACAACTCCTTTAAGATAGCTTTTCCTGATTCAGCAGTAGCAGAAAAAAAGCCGCACTGTTTTGAAATGCTGGCTTTCTGGGCTGTGCTGCCAGCATGACCTCTGGCTCTTTTAGGAGGCCGAGCATTTAAATGGGGTTTGTGAGCAGAGTGCTACAACTTATTTAATGGCAACATAGACTGGCTGTGTGCCTAAAAATGGGGATAATATGAGCATGGCTCTCAGAGGCTGTAAGTAGCAAGAAGTGGTCTAACTACAACACCGTAGGCTACTGTGCAAAGCTCCAGAACATCAGAGTACCAGTGGTGATCTGGGAAGAGTTTCCGTATGAAGCTGGAAAGCAACCCTTCTGGCAGACAGGAGAAGCAGCCCAGCAATGTGACATCCCAGGCAGTCTTTGATCTTCTGCCCTTATTACAGGCATGGGAATTAGCTGAACATATCCATCCTGTCCCATTTCCATAAAGAAGGGAGCAAGCCAGACACTATCTGAAGGACTCCCCCTTAATGGTCTATTATGTGATTTCCACTAAGTGAGGAATACGTGAACTCTGGTTCACTGTAGCCTTACTGGAGTTCAGAAAAAGCAAGCTTCAAACTGTGGCTATGGAAGAATTCTGCTGTTTTTAATCATTTACCTAAGCAGTAATAAGGTAGACCAAAGTTCTTGTTGCTCTCAAGTCCCCCAAAAGATACTCAGTTATACAAACCAAACTGCCATTTGCCACCATTCAACAAAACAGGTGTTTGTGTTCAAATAAATTGTCAACTATAGTACACTAAAATAACCTGCAGCTTATAACAGTATTTCCATGCACATCTCCCCACACAAAGCTCCTTCCAGAAGAGAATCACTATAAAAAATGACTACCAACAAAAGCTAAGCCATTTGAGGAGAGCTGGTTATTGCATAAGTGGAGAAAAGCATACAAAGCACTCTCAAGGAATAATTCAACTGATTCAGTAATTTCAAAAATAAAGTGTCTTAGAAGGGCCCTTACTCTACCTAAACAATTATTTGTTTCTTTTTTCATTTTTAAGACAGCATCTCACTGTGTAGCTAGCTCTATGTGGATAACCTGAAACTCCCAATGTAGACTAGGCGGGCCATGAACTCACAGAGATCCCCTAGCCTCTGTCTCCTGAGTGCTGGTATTAAAGGCAAGATATACCATCATTTATATTTTAGAGAAATAATAAGCAAGAAAGTGTACAGTTGAGAGAGATATTATCACTTATGTAGATATCTAAAAGACTTTCTGTTGCTTTGGTTTGACTGCAGGGGTGCTGGGATCCAGCCAATAGCCCCTTGGGCACTACACTAGGCACTTAACTAATAGCTAGCCCATCGGCTCCAAACCATTTTTCTTGAATGGCAAAGCTTAAGGGTAAAAGGTAAATTGATAAATTCTGAGCCCCCCCCAAGAATGATGCTTGAAAGAATCTTCTCTTCTTAACCCTATCAATTATACACCACAATTGACTAATAATATACACAGGTACACTTTTTTTTAAGTTAGTAAGAGATTTTAGTTCTTATTTCTACTATTTTTTGATGTTTTGTGTCATGTATCATGCTACTTCCACTTAACTCTGATAAAAGCCTATAACTGAAGAAGTGCTACAAGACAAGGGCCCCGAGGTCAGAGGTTACAGAGCTTGCAGTCAAGTATGATCAAGCCAGTACACAACATTTAACTGCAAGCCCAATATTTGCCTCAAGAACCACAAATGTCTAGATAAAATTGAAGCTGAGGACCTGTTGGATAAGTGGGTAAGGGAGCTAACCACCAAGCCTGGCACCTGAGTTTAATATCCATGGAACGTACATGGAGGAGAGAACTGATTCTTCCAAGTTATCCTCTAATCCCCCCACACACATGCACACACGTGAGGAAACACAAACATACACGAACACACGCATGCATTCACGCACACACATGCACATATGCACAACCCTTCCTCCCATGCCAGTGGCCATGTAGCAATTGAAGTTCTAGCCCACCAGGAACTGAATTCCTAATGTTTAAATCTCAGATAGACAAGGCCACAAGACTCCAGACTCCAGATGTCTTTTCTTCTGCTGTGCCTGTCACTGCCATCTTTCTCTGGTATCTGGCATGGTGTGAATAGGTGTGGGGAGATCCCCACTGCCTATAATGTAGTGTGTTTACCTCATAGAAACCATCCTACTGAGCATTTTTACCTATGGATTATTATGAAGATGATTTCTTCCTAAGTTGCACTGTCTAACTGGTAATAATAATAATAATGTTGGTTCAAATTGAGTTTTGATGATTAAAAATAAATACAAGGAAATGTTAGACCACTAGGGCCTAGGAGTTTCACCTAAAGAGCTGCACAGATTAAGAATGTTCAGGTTAATGATTAAGAAAAGCATTGAGTCCCAGTAGCCCAGCTAGTTTAAATTCTTTTAATCTTAATGTTGGAAGATGTGTTCACAGATTTTGGAGCAAAACCATCACAGCTGAAACAAAACCTTGAAAATAACTTAAAGTTAGACTAAAATGTTTTTGTCAAATAGTTTTGAGGTAAAAACCCCAAGAAGATAATTTAAAGTTTTAGAAAGGCACATAGTTGAGTGAGGAACTTGGTAAGGTCAGGGGACAAGAACAAAGCAGCCCAATTATCATTAGCTGATGTGCCTTTCTTGCTGGGACTGACTGATGACCAAAGGTGATGATTAATTCCTTGTAACTATTTCTGTCCTCAATCTCCTGATATAAAAAAAACTATTGATGAGTGGATATGTATCCTAAAGATTTAAAATAGAACTGACTGTTTTTCATGTATAACAATTTAGGTTTGTGATTCCTTTAAGATTATGTTTCAAGAAAAGTAATAAAGTGATTGGTCCTTTCTTTGTAACTGCAAAACGCAGCCTGCCAGTAAAAAAAGAAAAGCCTTGCTTACTTGCTTGCTTACACTGTTAATCTAATAACAAGTTGTATATGAATGTACATGGGTTCTTGGGGATAATATGTTTTACACCTGTAACATAGAAAGTGTTTAATAAAGTAAGGGATATGGAAAATATGCTGTTTCTTACTTGCATTCATTGTAATCATTCATTTGAAAAACAAAATGTAACCATATTGTAATTTCTATATTGCTTGAAAAGTTTGGTTGGGATACATTGAAAGACCTGGATAAATCCAGACCACCCCCCCAACAGGAAAAAAAAGTTACTGGGTGGGTCGTGTTATCCCGAGACTTGAGTGAGAGTCTCCCCACACCGGGGGTCTTTCAATATAAACTGTAGAGGAAAAATAGAGGATAAGAAAGGAGAAGGGAGAGAGGGAGAGAGGGAGAGAGGG
>LOJH01068638.1:0-10073 GCA_001685095.1 Ellobius talpinus
CCTTGGATATTGCTCCTATTGTTGGCCTCATTTCTCAAATCTGGAGACCGAGGCACAAAGAGGCAAAGTGACCTGAATAAGGCATGGCAAGTTGTCCCTTAGGACTGACAAAGAAGGCTGGGCTGAACGGGATAGGCAGGGCCCAGAAGGTTGACAGGAAGGGCTAAGTAGATCCACATAAAGTTTATGTCATAAGCAAAGGCCAGCTGCTAGGCTTCCTCTGGGAGCCCCCAGGCTGCTGGGAACCAATCCTCGCTTCTTGCTAAAGAAACCATAAGAACAAACGGAGAGTCACGCTCAGTCTCACGTTTTCAGATTTTCTCTGTAATGGGTGTATAAGCATCAGGAAGGCCGTCTGCCCCCTGAATCCCACCCCACAGGGGAGAAGGCCGAAGCATAAAAGATGGCAGCCTCTCTCCGGTGGGTGTGCTGCAATCCGGCTACGTGCCTTGTATTCTGCTCTGGTGGAGGCTGTGTTTGCTGATGCCAGAGGTCTGCTCGGACAGTTCTGGGAAGCAGGGCTTCAGAGCTGACAGGAGACCTTGTCCCCAGAGAGCAGAGGACACTGGGGTACTGGCTATTCTCTGAGTGAAGAGCCTTGGCATCTCTGCTGACTGCCCTGGGGAACTGAGCTATCGTCTACAGAGTCACTCTGTTTAAAACATATTTTATTACTTTTACTCGGGCGCGTGTGTGTGTGTGTGTGTGTGTGTGTGTGTCTGTGTGTGTGTGTGTATGTGTCACAGCACATGTATGATGATTACAGAAAACTTGGGGGGGTCAGTTCCTCTTTCTACCCGTGGTTCTCAGGAATCAAATTCAGTTCGTCAGAATTGGCAGCAAGTGCATTTAGCCACCTAGCCATCTCACCAGCCCCGAGGCCATCCTACTTTCGAACAGGCCTGGGATATCCCGGGGTGGTATCTAAATGTGTCGTTTCCTCACTTAGGAGATGGTTTGAGTTAACATTGTTCTCGTTTTCTTAAGAAACTTATTCCGGGAGTGAGGAGGTCAGATCCAGGGAGGGGCTCCCCCAAAGGGAACTCTAACTTCAGAAGAGTTCAATTCAGCGTTTCCCAGCTCCGTTGCTAGTCAGAACTAGAAAGAGCATAGGGATAAATGACAAAGGTCACGGAGGCTCAAAGCGGGCTCTACTACTCGGTCTCTGTGTGAGCCTGGCCAAGTCAGTGCCGTGTGCGCCTCCAATGTCTCGTCTTCAAAAAGTCCAGAAGATCAAATAGAATCAGATATTTATTGTACCAGAATCTTCGCCAGGCACATACTAAACAGCCAAGAAGTTAATGCTGCTATTCCTTTTTATCTTCCTGTTGAGTTGCAACATTCCCCAAAGGCTTTTAGCTATTGAACCTCTCCCGTTTCCTCTTCGTTCCTGATATCCTTGGTTCTTGTAAGTGGGCTTCCAACAGGGATGGGCTGTGATGGTGCCTGTGGCAGGTGCCCACAGACCCACACAATTTCTGCTGTTCTTTTAGGTGATTGACCCTCTCACCCCCTTTAAAGTCCTGAATATCCTGTTTAAACTACTGAAGAGAATCCCTTCCTCTGTCTTCATCTAAAACAAATTAAATACTGGACCAAGGATGTCCTAGCCATCACGGGGCTTAATCTCTCTCGGTGCCATGGACAAATGGCCTTGTAATTCACTTACCTAATTTTCTTGGATTTTTCTTTTAATAAGGAATCAGTAGCAGTTCTAAGATGGATTCTAAGATTAGTCTGAGGAGATGTGGACTTCTCTACCCTAAACTGAGTGAAAGGGCCAAAAACGACAACCCTCTGTCTTGGTCTCTCACCCTTTCATGCCATGCCTAAAATGGAAAAAAAAAATCCCTGGGCCCCATAGCTGAAAGCAAGCCCGCCCTCCTGCACATGCCTGTTAGTGCCGACAGCCAGTGCCATTTAAATGTGAAGAGCAGAAAAAGTTGTATCCTCTGGTCGGGAGCCTAGTATAATGAAAGTTGCTATAGTAACGGAGAACCTTGTTCTTTGGCCCAGAGAGTATATTCAAGCAGGAGAAAAGCAAATCAATGTTGGAGCCACTATACTTGCTTAAAGCCTGGGAAGGTGACTGGACCCAGCTGCACAGCACATTGGGCAAATGATTGTAGCCGCGCTGGCGGAGGTACGACCGGCTCTCACGAGGGTCTTTGTTTTCCAGGGGCCCAGGCTTTCCTCTGGAAACTGACATCCTGGTACTGGCAGCCAGCTAGGCTCTTCAGCCAGGATGCGGCCCCTGCCGCACACAACACTACTCTGTTCTGAGGTGGACGGTGAGGGCAAGGTGGGCTTAGCCCCTGTCTGCATTCAACCTGTCTGCCTCCCAGCTGTTCAGAAAGGCTGACTGGGCTGCCGAGATCTCTTAGATACATGGCCCATCTACAGGTGAAGAGCGGGGATGCTTAAGTGTTTCCAGTGCTATATACTGCGTGGACAAAGTCCCCCAACATTTTCAGAACCTGGAAGTAATCAGTTTGACCAGCGCCTTGTATGAAGGCAGGAGAAGATGACTGAGCACGGGCTAAGCAAGTTTTGGGAACGTGTTATGCAAAGAGGTGTCAGAGATGTGTATCTTTAAAAGGTCACTTGGGCTATTACAGGGAATGTGAGTTGTGGAACACAAGGGTGTGAAACTCATGTCAAAGCCCAGCAAGCGAGAGGTCTTGGCAACTCTGGAATGGGGATTGTATGAGAGAAAAATGGATTAAGATAGATAATGGGCATTGTATTGGTAGAGCCAGCTGATGGATGGACAAGAGACAAGTCAAGGGGTGCTCTTGAGCATTTGTCCTAAGAGTCCTAGCCATCCATGTTCAGATGCAGTTCCACCCCTTCTCCATTTGTTCCCAACAGTGCCCACAGATGCCCGTATTTTATATCACTTTATCTCCTATGTAAACGTAGCAAGAGAGGTATGGCAGGGTATAATAGCAGGGACTCTAACCTCAGATCCCAGCACTTGGGAAAGTTGAGGCAGGAGGATTAGAAATTTAAGTCCAGGTTGGGCTACTTCCCAAGAGACCTTGCACCAAAAAAATAAAATAAAATAAAAGCAAATCACCATAACTGCTGTCTTATGGTTGCATACATGTGTGTACACTACCCATGACCGGGTAAAGGGCGTCTTGGGATTCCTGTCTCATACCTCTGTCTCTCACCATCAGTTTGGAGACTTGAAACCGCCTAGGCACTAGGTGTTCCGAGCCTGGGCTTCCAGCACATCTGGGCATGTGTTCCCGCAAGGCCTGCAATTCCAACGGTATTTGATTCCTTGCTATCCTTTTGCCTGCAGGAAGCCCTGGAAACTTGCCAGACACGTATCTCTAAGCTGGAATTGCATCAGCAGGAGCAGCAGACCCTGCAGACAGATGCCATGAACGCCAAGGTGCTGCTGGGGAAGTGCATCAACGTGGTTCTGGCCTTCATGACCGTCATCCTGGTGTGCGTGTCCACCCTGGCCAAGTTTGTCGCGCCCATGATGAAGAGCCGCTTCCACATCCTTGGCACCTTCTTCGCTGTGACTCTTCTGGCAATATTTTGTAAAAACTGGGACCATATTTTGTGTGCCATAGAGAGGATAATAATCCCAAGATGAGCCGCTGGTTCCCGCCTTCTCATCCTCTCAAGTTTTTATTTTGAAGAAAACTCTGTTGCAGACTACCAAATTTCTGAATGAACGGCTGTGCCAAAGGGCGAGAAGGACTGAAGCTGTGTGGTGTAAATAATTAGCGTCTCCTAACCCGGTAGCAGCTGCCAACACAGCCCCTGTACGTGGTTAACGCGAAACTGTCCCCAGAGTTCTCCCCACATCGCTCACAGCCTTAATCAGAGCAGATCTCCAGCCCAGCCCACCTGGCGAGCTGGGCGCGGTAGAGCCCCATTCACTGAGCACTTGGCACAAAGAGCGACCCCAGAGGAACGGGCCTCCCTGTATTTCCCATGAATCTCTGTCACATTGAGCTTCGTGATTGCTAGCAGCTGTGTGCTCTCTGAGCCCCACAAACAGCAAGGATATGGCTGGACTGGGGAAGTGAGCAAACACAGGTTATCAGCAGTGTTGAGCTCTTGGTGGTGGTGGTGGTGGGGTCTGTGGAAGCTCAGTCAGTCTCTCTGTGATCTATCCCACTTGTCCACGGGTAACACTGCATCCTGTTATGTGCCCGGTGTTCACATTGGTCAATTGCATATGTCCCTGTACCATGCAAATCTTATCACTGCTTCTCCGGCAGAAGTCTGCCTAACCAGTAGCCCGTACTTTACACAGTAGGCACTAGGATTTACAAATGGGCTCACCTCTTCTTCTGCCCAGGAAACCACACACCCGATTTCATCTCACCTGGTTAGCAGGGCCCTGCCCTCGGGGCACTCGGCCCGTGCTTTTGTCCAACTGCGGCTTTGATAGCGTGGGGTGCTTGCAAGCATCCCTGGGAGGCTCATGCTCAATCTGGTGATGGTTAGCTATGATAAATCCCCTTAGAGGATGGCATGCACTTTTCGTGATTCACTTTGCTCTCAGGTCTGTGGAGATCAGAGTCCAGGAAATGAAAACAAACGATGCTCGTGTCGCCAGGTATTATTTTCCTTGAAGACAACAAAATCAAACTACATACATCATATGTGTGCCAAGGCCGGACCCTGGAGGCCTAAGAGGAATGTGAACTCTTGGTCTGATTGGATGGTGGCTAGGCAAGTGGGAGCCCTTTACCCAGAAGAAGTCAGGAGGGTCCACTTAGGGGCGTGAAAGGCAGCGAGAATTAAGTCCATTGTTAAGCTTAGTTGCCGCCATCTGTCTTGTAGGCACATAGTAGGACAAGTTCTGAGGTCACAGGATAAACGCACTGCCAGTGAGCAGAAAACATGCAAGAGCCTCTGCATTCGGTGGCTGTCGTTTACAAAGAGGAGAGAGAAGGTTGTACTGGATGCTGCCAGCCAGTTCCTGGTCCTCCCACTGCACCTGCCAAAGGTGTAAAGATGCCGTTAAATGTTTACTTTCTTCCAGAAGATGCTCTCCAAGATCTAAGGATCATCACTTGCAAATGGCTGTTTTTAGGGACCTTCTTGGGGTGGTGGGGTGCGTAAAAGCATGCGGCAGTTTAGTACAAGCCCAGCTTCTGTGAGTGGGACTCACAAAACTCCAGCCTTTGCCCCCTACTCCCAACTTTTAAATCAATAATTCAGCAATTTTAGAAAATTCACAGAGTATTTAACCATCACCCTAACCGATTCCAGAGTTAAGCTTTTTAAAAAGTAATAAACATCATGTAGAGTACTTGGAAACCCAGGGTGGGGGAGTTCCCAGCCCCACTCTTTATCCATGACTCACACGGGACAGATGGAGGTTTCTAGTCCAAGCAGGGAGGAAGAGAGAACCATGATCTTCCTTGATTTCTGTATTTTAATGGCCTGCTCCCTTACCTGGAGGCATCAGACTCCCTCTGCCTACACCTTGAAGCAAGCTGGGCCATGCCTGTCCCCCATTGTTGTTTATCAATATTTCCACATGTCACTTACAACATGTCAGGGCCTGGGATGGCTCTGTGTGCTGCTGGTAGTTTATAGAAACAGTATGAATTCAGCCTTAGCGGCTTAGTTAGGTCTCCAGGGGAACCCAGGGAGAGCAGGCTTGTTCTCATGCAGGCACACACCTGACCCCTGCACAGCCTAGCAGGACTCTCTTGATTGACCCTCTCAGACCTGTGAGGGAGTAGAGAAGGAAGTTAGAGCCAGCACACTCTATGCCCTTCAGTCTGAGCTTTGGGTAGAATCTGTCAGAAACAGGCACTGTCCTGAACTAATGGAGTGGGGGTGGGAGCACCCAAATCATCATGGATCCCTTCTAAAGAATTCGTTGAATTCCACTGGCTCCAACTAAATCTCAAATTGCCTTCTTTACCTGGGTATGCCCAGCCCATATGGCGCCCTTGCTTCGGTCTTATGGAAGGTTCATGAAGCGTTTTATTTTTTAGGAAGATTGCGGAGTTCAAGGAGACTTTGATCGGGCAGTGCGTTATTCTCTTAAGGGCTATAACCCCTCTTTTGCTCTCCTGAACACATAGCATACACACTGAAGACATGAATTGTATAAATACACAACTAGAGACAATGGCACAACTGTGACTTACCTTGGGACTGGGATTGATTCACAATTGAGTCAGCCAGTCTTGTTTTGCACTTTACGTTGGTAATAAACATCTCACGTATTTCTCGGGGGCGGGAACCATTTGAGATGAGCAGGCAAGTGCCTGCTCCCTTAGGGACACTGGCGAGGCATTCCAGATGCTGGACTCTGGATCTTTGGTGACATTATCACGATCGATCACCAGCGTCGTGATTACCGAGGACAAAACAGAACTTAAACATATTAAGAATAGCAAATATGAAAAATGTTCCCTCTGTGGGTTTTGAATTTTTTCAGCTCATATTTTGTATATGATTTAGCTGGAACAGTCCCCCCACCCTCCCAAAAAATTGTCGTGTCAATGAAAGTACTCTCGCTGATTTTTTTTTCCTGTGAACACAGCAGCCCCCATCCCAAGCTCCTGGCTTGTGGCTTAGCAGTGTTCAGGTCTTCTGACCCTGTCGGCTGCCGTCATTCACATTAACACCCTGGCACTCTTGCTTTTATTGAAGGATTGCCCTCTGTGTGTACTCACTGCCCTGCCTCTGACAGCAGGCTTCAATACAGGTCGGAATGTGCTGAGGGAGATAGTTTGCCCCCCAAGCAACTAATTACTGGTTCTTGGGGGTTGAATTTGACATGCCAAATTATTTTGTGTTGTATGGGAATGTAGAGTGGGTGTTTTGTTGTTATTTTGTTTTAGTGTTGGATCCAGATCTAATTGTTTGGGTTTGGAAAAACACGTATTATTGATAAGGTTGAGTGTGGCTTAACAACCTGACTTGCATGTTTCCTTACTTTTGACCTTGGGCTGGAGGAATGACTACAGGTTTATGTTGAGAGAGGGTTCAGAGTTAGCAGGTAACTTTTAAGGGGTCTAAATACACAGATTACAGAAAACAATCAGATTGGCCTGTTTGTATCAAAATAAAGAGCTTTAAAAAGTGTGTCAATGACAGGAACTGGGTAACTTGTTAGAAATAAAGCAAAAATTCAGTTTTCTGGCTGTGGATTTGGTTCTCTGCTGAAAGAGGCCAGAAGAGGTGTGACACCTTGCGTGTTTGAGAGTGGTCTACATGTTGCCCTTCTCATATATTCAAAGCATGTCTACTGTGTCCTAAAAGAAACATTTCAACTAAACGTGCTCTGTATTTAAGATGCGCTGGGGCAGTAGCAGCAACCCTAACTGTCGTGTCAGGGATGCTGATCGTAACCTCCACCGCAGAATTCCCATCTTGTGGGAATGCTACATAGTCCTGTATCTGCCTAAAATTGTAATTTCTCTGTAGCTCTTCCGCCATGGTGGTGTCACCAATGAATTCAAAGCAGGTGCCATTATTTTTTAAACACTTGATGTTTGCTTTGGTGTTGAATAAAAGAACTAGATTTCTTAAATTTTCACACTTGTCAGAGCCAATGTCTGTAGTGTGTGTGTGTGAGAGAGAGAGAGAGAGAGTGTGTGTGCATGTGCACACATGTGTATATAAAATAAATTTATAATAGACTCTTAAAAAGCAGCTTTAGATTTAAGGGAAAACTGAGAAAGCTGTGTAAAGATATCTCTTGAATATCCTGCCCCTGCTTCCACACCCTCACTCCCCAGGATCAACATCCCCCACAAAGCGGTACCTTTTATTTTCAATGTGTATGCATGAGTGTTTTGCCTGCATATATATGTACACTGTATGTGTGCCTGGTGCACACAGAGGTCAGAAAGGCATGTCTGATCCCCTGGAACTGGAGTTACAGATGGCTGTAAGCTACCATGTGGGTGCCAGGATTCAAACCCAAGTTCTCTGTTACAAGAATCACAGTGCTCTAAACCACGGAACCAACCCTCCAGACCTCAGATGGTATGTTTGGTACCAGCTGAGGAACCCAGCATTGTTCCATCATTATCACCCAGAGTCATCATTCATATGAGGGATACTCTTGGTTTCCTTCTATGGGGTTAGACAAATACATAAGGGCATATATTAATTGTTGTAGCATTATACACAATGGTTTCATTCCTCAAAACATCCTGTGTCTTACCTATTTATCTACCCCTGTAGTTAACTTTAAAACTAGTCTCCATGCCTTCTGTAGGAAGTTGGTGTCTCGGGGTTTCTATTGCTGCAACAAAGACCATGACCAAAGAGCAAGTTGGGGAGGAAAGGGTTTATTTGACTTACACTTTAGATTTGCTGTTCATCACTGAAGGAAGTCAGGACAGGAATTCATGCAGGGTAGGATCCCAGCATCTGGAGCTGATGTAGAGGCCATGGAGGGGAGCTGCTTACTGGCTTGTTCTCATGGCTTCTCCAACCCCCACCTTCTTGTAGAAAGAACCTGGGATCAACAGCCCAGATATGGTGCCACCCACCATGGGTTGAGTCCTCCCCCACTGATCACTAAATGAGAAAATCCCTTACAGCTGGATCTGAAGAAGGCATTTTTTTCAGCCGAGTCTCCTTCCTCTGATGACTCTCGCTTGTGTCAAATGGACACACAAAACCAGCCAGTACGGCCACAAACACTACAGTTGTGTTTGACCTATTTGGTTGTGATTGTAGTCCAAAAAGTGAATTGGGGTATCTGAATCTGTATGGTAGTGTTGTTGTAGTCCAAGAGAGAAAATTCACTGTGTCTGGGTCCAAGGTGCAATTCTGCCAAATCCTGGGTCCACATTGGTTTATTGTGGTTGATGCTGATGTGTGGCCTGTTTCTTGAGCTCAAGGGCAGTGGGTGATTCCTCAGTCAGTAGTTGGAGTACTAGGGACATACATCTCAGTGTTGTGGAGACAGGAAGTGGTGACTGGGGACACCAAGTCCCCATGAACTAGACCGAGGAGGACAGGAATGATGTGAGAGATGCCAGCTGAGTTGTGCACACTTTCAGGAAGGCCGAGATGGAGCAGATCCCTCTGCCTTGAGCAATCTGCTTTCAGGGCTTCTTGTTGCAGGGGCATTGGTGTTTTGCAAAGACCACTTTGATAATGCGTGAACTCAGCTGGGCTGGTGATGTTGGTTTCATTACCCCCGTCCTATGCATGACTAGAGCTCAGATGTAGGCGCTTCTTCGAAGGTCATGACCTGGGAAGGAGTAAGTTAGGATGTTGCCTTGGCCTCTCTATAGTCCTGCTCTTTTGGCTCCCTATATCCAGGCAATTTTCTCCATTGATCACCCTTCCTGAAACTTATACAAACAAAACCTCTAGAATTCCTGCATGACTCTAAAATTCTGAGAGATCAGTCCATTCTCTGTCCTGGACAATTCTCTGTCTCTAGAGACCATAGAGGCAAAACCATTATTTTGGCACTGCTGTAATTTGATGTCTAAAGATATAAAAATAGAAAATAGAAGAGGATGCTATCAAGGTGGGTGGTTGTGTGTGTAGCCCAATATATTCTTAGTCTATATTTCCTAGAACAAGTAAGTGGAAAAAAACCTTTAATCTTCTATTTCTAGCTAATACTGAATGTGCTAAAGAATAAAGCACTATTTTCTGGTTTTATTATGTCCAGGTTTCATTTCTGTGGCTTCGATAAAATACTTCCAACGAAAAGCAATGTAGGGTGCTGGTAGAAGTATGAACTTACACAGCTGCTTTGGAAATCAGTATGGCAGTTTCTCAGAAAACTGGGAATCAATCTACCTCAAGACCCAGCAATACCCCTCTTGGGCATATACCCAAAGGATACATACTCATACCACAAGAATATTTGCTTAACTCTGTTCATAGTAGCATTATTCATAATAGCCAGAACTTGTAAAAAACCTAGATGACCCTCGACCAAAGAATGGATAATGAAAATGTGGTACATTTACACAATGGAGTCTACTTAGCAGTAGTAGAAAAAAAAAAAGAAAAAGAAAACAATGACATCTTGAAATTTGCAGGCAAATGAATGGAACTAGAAAAAAACATCCTGAGTGAGGTAACCCAGACCCAGA
>LOJH01068641.1:0-10073 GCA_001685095.1 Ellobius talpinus
CAGAAACTATATTATTTAAATCACTGCTTAGCCCATTAGCTCTAACTTCTTATTGGCTAGCTTTTACATCTCCATTAATCTGTGCATCACTACGAGGTTATGGCCTGCCAGCAAAGTTTCAGCGTGTCTGTCTCCAGCAGTGATTCCATGGCTTCTCTCTTTGACTCTGCCTTCTTCCTTCTAGCATTCAGTTTAGTTTTCCATGCCTAGCTAAGTTCTGCCCTGTTATAGGTCCAAAGCAATTTCTTTATTCATTAATGGTAATCACAGCATACAGAGGGGAATCCCACATCATTTTTCTCATATTTGTTCTCTCTGCCTGCCAGCCCCACATATCCTTTTCTCTTCCTAGATATTGGTTATTCAACTCTTTATTAGACCAATCAGATGCATTAGGCAGGCAAGGTGAAATAAATGCAACACATCTTTACATAATTAAACAAATGCAACATAAAAAATAACATACCTTTACACCATTAAAGTAATATTCCACATCATAAATAAATGTATGGCATTTCAACATAGTTAATATAATATTCCACAACAGCCAGTCCCTCTTTCTTTCTTTGCTATTTCTTTCTACCCCAGACAGCATTTCTCTGTAGCTTTGGAGCCTGTCCTGGAACTTGCTCTGTCGATCTGGCTGGCCTCGAATGCACAGAAATCCACCTATCTCTGCCTCCCGAGTGCTGGGATTAAAGGCATGTGCCACCACTGCCTGACCCAGCTGGTCCCTCTTAAGATCATACATGCTAGACTAGGCAGAGAGTCTGAGATGATTGGAATAGAAGGACCAAATCAACCTGGGGATTGTAGGCTCTTTTCAGATTCTAGTCTCACCTGAGAGTGAAAGCAAGATGACAGATATATTATGAGTAGATATCAATATGTCAAAAATTCTGAAGAATTAGACAATTAATTCCCTAATTTTACTGATCAGATATACCCAAGGAGTTCTACAATATGTAGATGTCTAGAATCCAAATAAGAACCAAGTAATCAGAAGCACGAAGGACATCAGTAGTTTCAGCGGATGCTTGCCAGCCTGACTTGGTGGTAATACCTGTAGTTCCAGCTCCCTGAGTGGGTTCTGCCTAGCAGTTCAGGGCCAGCTTAGGAAACATAGCAAGATCCTGTTTCTAAATAAATAACTAGACAGGCAAATTCCTACAAGGTGAAGCTTGGCCACTCCAGGCTGGGAAGAGAATGTAGAAAACCCCATATCAACCCTCATCCAAGTTGTGCTCCTGTCCCAGTAAAAAANAAACATTTAGGTTTTCCAAGCAGTGGTTGCACACACCTTTAACCCCCAACACTGGGGAGGCAGAGGCAGGCAGATCTCTGTGTTCAAGGCCAGTCTGATCTACATAATAAGTTCTGGGACAGCCAGAGTTACATAGTGAGACCCTGAAAGTGATTATTTCCCATTGACTGGGTTTGTAGTTCAGTTGGTAGAGGGCTTTCTTAACACTCAGAAAGCTCTGGATTTCATTTAAGACCACATGAGCCTGGTAGTGATGTATGCCTGTGATGTTCTTGGGAGGTGAGAGCAGGAAAATCAACAGTTCAAAGTTAGCCTAGGCTACATAACCAACTTAAGGCTAACATGGGATACATACTTCCTCAAGACTTGGTGTACGTCTTTAATCTCAGTGCTTGGAAGGCAGAGGCAGTTGGAGCTCTGTGAATTTGAAACCAGCCTGGTCTACGTACTGAGTTCTAGCAGCCAAAGCTCTGTAGTGAGACCCTGCCTTAAAGGCAAACAAAAACAAACAGAACAAAATGAATCTTTCCATTTCCCAAATTCATATTTCTCAGACTTCTAAAGGAAAAAATGGGTCAGATGGATGGCTCGGTGGGTAAAGGTGTTGGCTGCCAAGCCTGATGACCTGAGTTCAGTCCCCAGGACCTGCCTGATGATGATGACAGAAGGGAAGCACTGATTCCTGCACGTTGTTTTCTGACCCTACTGCAGACCACGCCCCATGCACACATGCACACTCTCTCACACACATACACACACATAATAAAAAAATAGAAGATCAAAAATAGAAGATAAAAAAAGTGAGGTTAAACTTCTGGTTTTCAGTAGAACTGAGATTAGATATTTTTATTCAGGCATGAACCTGAACAGCTGCAAAGAACTACTTAATTGAATCATGAATGACAAATTCATCATAAATTATACTTAAACATTTTATAATTTTGATAGTTCTTATTTTTTACTATAATTTGTAAACATTTAAGTGGAAGCTATGAATTAGATTTCAAAATAGATGAGTAATTTTAGACTGTGACATCCATTTTCACAGCTTTCCAGTTTATTTTAAGGGACAATTAGTACTTATAAAAATGTATCTAATTACTAGGCTAAATCAAACTCAGTACTGCTGGATGATCCTCATCAGGTCTATTTCTTTTCCCACAGTGACCAAAACAAGTGAATAGAGGCAAAAGGCAAAAAGCTTACAATAAACTTAATTATCATTTTGAAACTGATGCGGATTTGCTTGGGAGCAAACTCATTTCTTCTGATTTTCACCCTGTTATCCACATTGCCAGAGTATTTTCTGATGAAATATAACTCTAACCCTTCTCTAGCAAGCATAAACAATTTGCTTTTATATTGGGGGGAGGTATTTTCAAACATCCATATTAAAAACTCAAATTTCCATGATGATGATGGTGATACTGAGACAATGGCAGGAACAGTGGTGGGCCTGAGGAGGATGATAATAAGGATGATTCAGTTGATGGTGGGGATGACGGACTTGATTGGGATGATCAAGGGGTGTGGCAGAAATGAGTGGTGATGGTGGGGATGATGAAGATAATGGTGGGGATGATGGACTTGATTGGGATGATCAAGGGGGTGTGGCAGAAATGAGTGGTGATGGTGGGGATGATGCAGATGATGGTGGGGATGATGGACTTGATTGGGATGATCAAGGGGGTGTGGCAGAAATGAGTGATGATGGTTGGGATGATGCAGATGATGGTGGGGATGATGCAGATGATGGTGGAGATGATGGACTTGATTGGGATGATGAAGGGGGTATGGCAGGAATGATGATGGTGCTGGGCATGATGAGCTTGGCTGGGATGATGATGGAGGTGATGAATTTCTGACTATAGATATGATGGGAAGGATGAGGGGGATGATGCTGAGGATAATGAGGATGAAGATGGGGTGAATATGTGGATGATGGTGATGATGGTGAGGTTGATATTGGGAGCGATGCAGGTGATGAAGTGGGATGATGAAGGGATGTGACAGGGATAAATGATGATGGTGGGGTTGATGGTCTTGATTGGGATGACGATGGGAATGACACTTGGGCTGCTGTGACACCCCAACCGGTCCTCAGCTGTTAGATGTGTCTCATCAGACACCAGGCGTTTGCTAACTTTCAAGGATATGGTCCGGGGTAAGATTTAAACATTGCCTTTGTACTGTTCATACTTTCCTTTGGAAGTTAACAGTGTGATGTTGTTGAATAATTATGACCTGAGTGAGCTTGGTCCGGAGAGGAAGACATCAACTAAGTGTCTTACTCTATGTCCAGCTTCAACACAGAAGATATCAAGGGTTAGCCATTTTCATTCCTGTCACTACTTGAGGGCACTACTTGCAGAGAGCTTTTTAACAAGTCTCTGAAGGACTTACCTGGAGTCATCTCAGTCTTGCACAGATATTTTCTGAGTTCATTCTTCATTTGTGAGATTTTTTTAGATAGGATTCTTTACTTATCTAGTTTTTAAAAATCCCCCATTAGCTGGGAATGGTACTGCAAGCCTTTAATCCCAGCACTCGGGAGACAGAGGCAGGCAGATCTCTGTGAGTTCAAGGTCAGCCTGGTCTAACAGAATGAGTTCCAGGACAGCCAGGGCTACGTAGTGAGACCTACTCTCAAAAAAAAAGTCATTTTTTCCACTAAAATTTTCAGGATGACTGTAGAAGAATGGTATTATCTCTACAACACTATGTGGTAGAAGCAAATTTGCTCAGTGGTAGAACACTTGTTTAGGGTATACGAGGTCCTGAGTTTGATCTTCAGCATCAAAATAAGGGAAAAGAAATGAAGAAGAAAAGAAGGGAGAGAGGGAAGGAGGGAAAGAGAAGGGAGGAAGGAAAGCAAAAGCAAAAACCAATAGGGAGGACTTGTTTGGAGCCCAGACCATCAGATCATATGGCAACATGGCCTTGACATAGCTGCATCCCGACTTCTCAAGAAAAATGGGCACTGGGATTTTTATATGAACCCTTTAAGCTTCAAATCCTGGAAAGTGGGTTAAGACAAGTTATACTGTCTTTTTGTTTGTTTGTTTGTTTTGTTTTTTGTTTTTCGAGATAGGATTTCTCTGTAGTTTGGAGCCTGCCCTGGAACTAGTTCTTGTAGACCAGGCTGGCCTCGGACTCCCAGAGATCCACCTGCCTCTGCCTCCCGAGTGTTGGGATTAAAGTTATACAGTCTTAAACAATACACTTCTGTGAGACGCTTGGAACTGGCAGCCTGAGACTTTGCAAACCCTGTAGGAAGTATTACGCTGTGGGTTTGTAGGCCTAGTACTCAATCAATTTGAAAATGTCTACCTGGGAAGCTTTGCTATGGCAGCTAAAACACAGGTGACACTTGTCATGTGCCAAGCAGTGGTGTAGACGCTGAAGAGACAGCAGCATCAGAACACATAAGATGAAGCATGCATCTGTGTTCATGGAATTCATAAAGAATGAGGAGTTGACTCCCCATCCCTCATGGATGAAGGGGGAAAAAGCAAATAAATTTGAAAGTAGATGATTTTTTGCTTGTGCACACATGCATACGCACACACACGGGGGGATAAACATTTTAAAGATGAATTAATTAAAATGTGAAAGCCAGGCATCATGCTGTGGGCCCATGACTTTGGAAGTGGAAGAAGGAGGATCAGGAGCTCAAGGTCACCCTGGGCAAGAAGAGGGGCTGGAGTTGAAGCAGTTTGAGGTCATCATGGGACCTTCTGTCAAAGAAACAAGAAGAACACAAGGAGACTAAAGTAGAGAAGTGTCTGGCTAAAGGCCATCCTGAGCTCCATAGCAAACTTGTTTCAAAAACAGAAGTCTTATTTAAGTAGGCTAATCAGGAAGATGGTCCACAAGGAAGCCATGCTTAAGTTGAGAGAGGAGAGACAATGGAGCGAGGGATGGGGAAAGAGAGCATTTTTAAACAGATCAGAATATAATAAGGTTTTCATAGTTTTCTTACAGTGGAGCCGTGGGATAAAGCCTCTATAACTCTACGACAATGGTTGAGCCTAGAAGGACAAGCAGGGACTGCGTGGTAAGCCTGGAAGCTGTTCCCCAAGCATAAAGGAAGTTACTAAAGCATACCACTCTAGGGAGGCAGGATCTAATCTACACATATCACCCTGGCTGCTGTGTGTACAGAACACACATATGAGGAAGATCAGTCCTGACCCAGGCAGGGAGAACAAGCTGCAGCCACTGTAGGGAAGAAGCTACCAAGATGGGTGACGCCCCCAGAGTGATGGTATTGTAGAAGGATGGAGATCTCAGAGCCACTGTTCTTCTGGGGTTCCCCTCAAGTCCCATGACTCTATCTGCTCATTCTTACATTTTCTCTAGAAAACAAACATCATAAGGCTGAAAGCTTTCTCTAACTCCTGCTAGGAAAGTTGGAACTGGGAGGGGACATTAGCCTCTGTGGACTGACTGTCATTGCATGTAAGTTCACAGAGCTGGAGATGAAGGGTGTGATGTGTCTAAATGACTCCCTCAATGCCAAGGGCTTGAGTCACCGAGAGTTCTTTGAGTTCTGAGAGCGATGAACATGTCTTATCAAAACACTCAGTATATTTGCTCGTTTGCTGTCTTACAGAAGAAAAAAAAATCCTGACGCTATACTTAAACAAGTTTTACTGTGACCTTTAACCCAAAATAAACAAATGAAGGGTTAGTCTTGAAGAACGTTTAAATGAATCCAAAAAACTGTCTAGCTCTGACTTGAGATGCCTGAGAGCTGTTTATTTTTTCACCCAGCAGGATAGGCCACACCACTGAAGCCATCCTGGCCCAGGGGAGCCTTGAACTCACAACATCACAGAGGATGACCTTGAACTCTTGACCCTCTGGCCTCCACCTCTTAAGTGCTAGGATTACCTCCCTGTGTCTCTTACTGCACCCCACTGATTCATATTTTACCAACACAAAACGAAAGCTCTGTTCTAGTTTTCTTTCTGTTGTTATGATAAATACTCTGACCAAAAGCAACAAAAGGGAGGAAAGGGTTTATTTGGCTTACACTTCCAGTCACGGCCCATTACTGATTGAAGTCAGGGTAGAAACTCAAGCAGGACTTTGAAGCGTGACCTGTGGAGGAATGATGCTTGTCGACTTGCTCTCTGATTCATACTCAGTTGGCTTTCTGACACAGCCAGCCCCTCTGTGTAGGAATGGAGCCACCCACAGTGAGCTGGGCCCTCCTACACCAATCATCAATGAAGACAATCTCTCACAGAGGTGGCCACAAACTAATCTGATTTGGGAAATGTTTCAGCTGAGGTTCTCTCTTCCCAGGTGATTCCAGTTGTGTCAAGCTGACAAAAGTATAAAATCTCAGAGGCACCAGCCTTGACATGTGATAAAGAGGCAATGAGTGGAACAGGTGGCATTTAAACCCAATCTGTCCCCCATTAAAGCCTTCTATGCTCTTCGGAGACTTGGCTTTCATTTTATTTTATTTTTGAGACAGAGTTTCACTGTGTTTGTGTCCCTGGCTGTCCTGGAACTCTCTCTGTAGGCCTCAAATTCAGAGATCCACCTGCCTCTGCCTCCTAGGTGCTGGGATCAAAGGCATGCACCACCACAGCCCGCTAGGATTTAGGGCTTTTGAGGAGGTGGAATGGTGGAGGCAGAGTCTCACTAAGTAGTTCGTTCAGGTTAGCCTTGAACTCAAAATCTTCCTTTCTTGGCCTCTTGAAAGCTGAGAACACAAGTGTGAGCCGCTGCCACTACATTTAGCTAGAACAGTAGGACTGGATTAGTCTCTGTCTGGTGTCAGATCAAAGTCACAGCATGGTGGCAGAGCTGTCTGTGAAGCTGTACTCTTCCTGCCACAGTCCCAGCATCTCTTCCTCCACAGTCAGACCTCAAAGTGGGAGAAAAAAAACTTTAGACAGAAACAATGCAATATTTGGTGACTTGAATATAATTGGACCTTAAAAGGAAGCAAAGGCCTGGAGAGGTGCTTCATTAAGAATGAAGAAAGATAGCCTGGTGGTAGTGGCGCACGCCTTTAATCCCAGCACTTGGGAGGTAGAGGCAGGTGGATCTCCGTGAGTTCGAGACCAGCCTGGTCTATAAGAGCAAGTTCCAGGACAGGCTCCAAAGCTACAGAGAAACCCTGTCATAAAAAATGAAACAAAAACAAAACAAAAGAATGAGGGGGGAGGGGAGAGAGAGAATAGCCACCATGAGAGGGCTGCCTGGAGGAGATCAGAGCACCCTCTCCAGAAGGAAGCCATCAGAACACTTCCGGGGCAAGCCCCCACCTCCCAGGAGTCCCAGGCAACTCCCCAGCACAAAGGGAAAGTTTGACTTTTATACGTTGTGGGGAGGGAGCAGGAAGGTTTTAAGATTTAGTTCACTTAGTGTATGCAGCACAGGGCATAGAGGAAGGAGCCAGGCACTGTCAATTGAGAGCTGTCAGGTCACAGGCAGCATCTCAGTCTCTGTCCCCAAGAGGGCTGCAGGAACTCATACCCTGATCTCTTCATGCCTTCCGGGAATACGGCCCTTTAAAAACAACCCCTGCCTTTTAGGAGCAAGTCTGTATCCTAACAGGGCCCAGCCCTTCAATACAGAGGCTTTTGGAGGACATGTAAGGTCTGAGCCAGCAAAGAAGGCTCAGTAGTTATGTATGCCCTTGGTTTTCTATCGATTATAATATCAGCTTATTGAGACATAACCACAGCCTCACTGAGGAACATCTGTATTAATCTGGCATGTTTATTAAAAGCATGAGCTCTGGTTCACGCAAAGCTGGCTACAGCCACTGGATGCTGTGTGGCCTCGAGAAAAATTCTGAACATCTCTGTGCCTCAGTTGTGATGTGGAAATAACAGCCCTAATAATGAGGCCAGGATTTAACGGTCTAGTCTGTGTAACTATACATGACTGAACAAACATTAGCTAGAAATTACATCATTCAACTGTCCCAATTCTATTCTATTTGAATAGAATTACAAACTTTCTCATAGTGGTTTGAAAAACTACCAGACACAAAAGGTGACCATTAAGGTAGAGAGAGAGGAGAAGGGCAACCCTGAAAATGAAGGAATATGGCCTCACCGTGGTCCTGACTCCTGGCTTCAAGACTTGGGAGTTTACTGAGCTGTGCTGTGCCTCACTGTCTCCGTTGCTAAAATGGGGTAGGGTGTGCGTGTGTGTGTGTGTGTGTGTGTATTGACACCTTTATGGAGTCCATTTTCTCTTCTCTGTCCACGTTACTGTGGGTTCTGGAGCTCAAACCCCAGGCGTTCAGAGCAAACACCTATACCTGCTAGCTCCAGTTTAATAAAAGGGGAAAATGGGAGTAAATACCAAAAACAATGTGGGCATATCTCCTTTAGTCCATTTGTTTATGAATCAGGTCGATTTGCTTGGAGTGGCTCAAGCTTTGCGTTTACAATGTGTTTTGTAATCACCGTGGAATTAAATCAATTAATATGTATTACTCAAAATAGCCCAGGGAAGTTATCTGAAGTTCTTGAGTTCTTGTTTTACAAAGTCAAGGTCACACCAGGAGTTGGTGGTGGCATTCGAAAAGGAATTTGCAGCCCCTGAGCTTTGGGTCTTTACTATCTGCGCTTGGCAACTTATCACCATCAAAAACAAACAGTGCTTGTTTATTTGGCACCAAGGCGGCTGGGCTGTACAGTGTTGTACCGGGCAGCATGCAGAAGTTGCCCAGCTGGCTTCCATCCTTGGTAAGAGGAGACTTAGCAGCAGGAGGGGGCGGGAGAAAGTAAGTTCAGAAGCCGTGAAAACAATGGGTGAGAGTTTCTGAAAACATCATAAAAAAACAGAAGACAATGAGGGCCCTTTAAGAAAGGCAGAGTCCACACCTGCCCAGAGACAATCACCTTGTAGGAGAGTTAATCACTGGCAAGATTCTGAGAGTCTGGGAGAGAAAAGAAAGATGCTCTTTCTCAACTAGGAGGGCTACAGAGGTCAGCCCCCACCTCACCCCACCCCACGCGGGTCAGGAACTGACTCCAGGGGACCTGCCCAGCAAAATGACTCTGGGCAACGACCCCCCTCATTAGGGCAGAGTAGGTCGCTGCTCAGGTACAGGTATGGGGAGCCAAAAGGAGTTCCTTTTAAAGCCTGGAACCCTGCTTGCTTTTCCAGGCAAAAATAAACACTCAACCTGCAGATGTACGGCTGGGGGGGGCACTTTGAATACAACAGCTCCAGAGTCAGAAAAACAGAAGGCAAGAGCCAAGTGTTACCTGAATTGCTGAGGGCACGCGGATGCCATCCCCGAGGAACCCACAGAGTCTTCTGACACGGAACAGGCCTGCCTGCTCATCCAAAGACCACCCGGCTAGGGCAAATGAGGTACGTTTGGGGGAGGGGGTAGCGGTGATGTAGCATTTGAAAAGATGAACCTTTTACCTCTTGTATGTTGCACCCAAGCATGGATTTAACCTGCAAGCTTTCAGCTTTCCAAAAGCACACTATTTTTGAGTGATTGTTGCAAAACTGTATCAATTGGTGAAGGCCCTCCAGATCCTTGGCCTCTGACCTCAGCACAGGCCTCCTGCAAAAGGCCCCAGGGGACTTTCTCATAAAACAGATGTGTTTGCATAACACAGCAGGTTGAGGTTCAGCGACTGCAGCAAGTCTACCTTTTCATTCCAAAGAAAGCAAGGGGTTTAGGAGGAAATGCTGGAGTCCTTGACTTTGTCAAGAAACAGCCCTACCTCCCTCCTCCTTGGCCGGAGGGAGCACCCGCCCCCAAAGAGGCCTCATTTCTCCTCCCGCGTGTTTTTATTTAATTCCCCCCCCC
>LOJH01068646.1:0-10073 GCA_001685095.1 Ellobius talpinus
GGCAGATGGATGAGTGGATAGATCGATGGTAGGCGGATGGATGGTGGGTGGATAGGTGGGTTGGTAGATGGATAAACTGATGGTTGGATAGGGAGGTAGGTGGGTGGATGAATGGATGGGCTGATGAGTGGTGGGTAGATACGTGGATAGATGGGCATATGAATGGGTGGGTGGAAAGATGAGCATGTGAATGGGTGTTAGGAGATGGGTGGGTAGGTGGGGATGGAACCCTCAGTCACTCTGTATTTGAGGAAGAGAACTCTACCTTTATTATCTCATGTTTGGGGCAGGTGGAGGTTTTTACTCCCATGCCCTCCCCGACATGTACTCCAGACCACCACAGAGAAGCCCAATCCTTGCCTGTGTCCAGGGTCTGTTCTTTCAGGCAGGGCCCCTAGCAGGTAAGCCACAGTGACTCCAAGAAGGGGCTAAGAAACATTGAGAAAGAAGCTGGCTTTATCTTGGAATAAAACCAGAGGCTTGTTGAGAGTTGGGGCACGGGGTGGGGTAGGGCGCTCCAGCCCCAGGACTCCGCACACCTTCCTCCTCGGCCTCAGTTTTCCCTGGCAGGTCCACACAGACACAGCCGGCATATGTTCAATGCTCTGTTTAATTACAGTTGAAGGTCCAGGGAGGTGACAGTTGGAAGAGCTGACTGGATACCATACCTCAGTGAGGTTCCTCGGCCTCTAACTCACCTGGATGTCCTACCATTCCCGGCGAGCCCCAAGGCTGCTCCCCTACCAGGGGTTTGAGACTCAAAAGCACCTTGATCCCCCCAAAGGCAACAATGTATCTGGGTCCTCAGAGCCAGTCAGGGCACACACAGGTATGCATGTCGCTCATAGATACAGCCTGACAACTCTGCCCCGCTAGGGACCAAAGGCACAGGGCCTGCGATTGGGGTGTCTTTGTTAAAGGCGACTCGGTCAGTCTTTGGTTTTACAACCCCACCCAAGTTTGGGGTGGGGGCTCAGGCAGGACCAGGGGTTTGGACCCTAACTCTATCTCACTGGTCCAGCCAGCCGAGCACAGCTGGGGAAAGGCAGCTTCCTGAGGCTCATGCGGAAGGAGAAATGACAGCCATTCTGTTTCTGGTGGTTTCAGGGTCCGAGAAAAGGGCTGTACCCTCAAGGCCACTGCAAGGGCCTCTGGGGGTAGAAGCTGTGTTGAGAACCATCACCTGTGGACAGAAAGAAGTGAAGGCAGGATGTCCATGACAACAGCCACCTCTGTGTTTGCAGAACAGAAAAGGCCTCAGTAGCCATGGGCACCCAGCTACCTGGGCCTTGGGGTTCCCCAAGCTGCTGCTGTGTGCCCCAGGGCAGTATCTTAAACACTCTGTGTAGACAAAGCTGCCAGTCTCACAGTCTGTCTCGGAACTGTGCTGAGAGAATAACAACTCTGACTGTTCGCACCTCGGTTCACTGCTTTGAGGCTGGAATAGAACCTGTCTGGGTGACGTCACCGGCCCCAGCATGGTACAGATATCTGAGAGGCCCACAGGGCCACATACTCCATCTCAACAGAGCAGTTCTGCCTGCAGCCCTGGCCCCAAGGCAGAAGGAGGCCTGAGGGGGACAGGAAGGCGACATTGCCATGGGAATGAAGAACAGCTTGACCTGACCAGCAGCTTCAGGGAAAATTCCACAGTGCCCCTCTTCTTCCCCTCCACCCAGCCCCACATCCAGCTGCTACCTCCTGCCCTCCCCTACCACAGCCACCTCCCTCCTCCTGTTCTGCCCAGAGATCCTGAGGGCATCACGTCTTTCCCTCCTTCCCAGTCAGCCCTCCATCCCCTTTACACCAAAATCCGAAGCTAAACCAAACCCACCCTCCACCAGACAGGAAACCTGGGCAAGCAGCAAACAATAGGGCCACCTTGAAGGATGGGGTGACTGCTTCTAGGGGCTGGGCTTGCTTTGGAATAATAAGATGTTCCACAATGAGTTGCGGCAATGGCTGCACAATCCAGAAAGTGTACTAAAGCCACTGGTGGTGAACAGAACGGGTGAAATCAGACACTCCGAAGACAGCCGCTGTAGCTGGCTACTACACACCTGGCTCATGGCTCCCGGGAGACCACTCCCCGCAGGTGCAACTCACTCTCGGCAGCCACAATGGGCAACCCGTTCTTCAGGTGGTAGTCTATGAGGTGGCTGATGCTCTCAAACAGCACGTCCTTCGTCCGCACCTGTGGGCAGAAACCTCAGCACCCATCCCTGACAGCATCCCACAGGCCACGCTCCTACCAGCTTAGACCTGCTGGTTAAGCACTTGTTGGAGCATAGGACTCCATCCGAGAACCAGCCCCAAGACTCCAGAACCATAGGCCCAGTGTGATAAGGCACACCCATGAGCCTAGTGCTCAGAGAGGCTGAGGCAGAGCCTCATAGACTCTGTCTCAAAAATAACAATAAAAAGTTGAAAAGCTGAGGAGTTTTGGTCAGAACGTGCCTGCTGCACAGGCATGGAGACCTGAATCTGGAGCCCCAACTCCATATGAAAGCTGTGTGCACCTGTTACCCCAGTGCTAAGAGAAGATCCAGTCCAAGGTGGGTCCCTTGGAGCCTGCTCACCAGCCAACCTAAATCTCTGAGCTCCAGCTTCAGTGAGAGACCACGCCTCAAGAGAAAGGGGGGAACTGTATGCCCTTAACCCCAGCATTCAAGAGGACAGAGGCTAGCCTGGTCTACAAGCTCCAGGACAGCCAATGATGCACAGTGAGACCCTGCCTCAAGAAAGAAAGGAAGCCCCAAGAGGAAGATGCCGTGTGCATGCACACAAGACAAGGAAGAAGAGATGGAGCTGATGTGTCCGCAAGCCAAAGACGGCAGAGATCACCAACCACTCCCAGGCTCCAGCAAAGGGCTGGCACAGAGCTCTCCTCAGGACAAGTCCCGCCCTCTTTTAGGCTGTATCATTGGTGGTCATGTGCTTCAGAACCCCAGGAAAGCAAGACACCCTGAAATCACACGAGGGTCCAGCTAGACTAGCAGTTCTCAACCTGTGGGTTGCAACCCTCTTGGGGTGGAACAACCCTTTCACACAGGGATCAGATAACAGATGTCCTGCCTATCACAACAGTGGACAATTGACAGTTATGAAGCCGCAGTGAAACAGTTTTGTGGTTGGGGTCACAGCGTGAGGAAGGTTGAGAATTACTGACCTAGACAGTAAAATAACTACGGCTTCCGTGGTTGAGAAAGCACCAAGCCCCAATGTTTCCTCTCAGCAGGTCCTAGAAAAGGCCTCTAAGTCCCCATGAAGTTAGAAGGACTTCCCCAGCCTGGAGGCTTCAGAAATGGCCATTTATGGGTTCCCACGGCACCAGCAATATCCATGCCGGAGGAACAGGGAGGAAGAAACCCAAGGTCAGTCATGCTACCGTTCAAGAGGCAGTCTGTGGTTTAGAAAAATAAATAGATGGGGACTGGAGTGATGGCTCTGCATTTGAGAGCACTGGTTGCTCCAGCAGAGGACCGGGATTTGAGTCACAGCAGCCACATGGGCATTCATAACCACTCATAACTCCAGTCCTCTGGGATACTCTTCTGGCCTTGGAGGATACTGCACACACACACATACTGCACACCATACACACACACAAACCACACACATACACACACCACATACACACACACAGGCAAAACACCCATAGACATAAAATAATAATAACAAATATGAAAAAGAACAAGGAACAAGAGCCAGGTGTGGTGGCACACACCTTAACCCCAGCACTCCAGGGCAGAGCTCTGAGTTCCAAAGTAGGCTGAAGTCTACAGAGGGAGCTTCAGTCAGACAGGGCTACACAGTGAGACTAAGCAGGAGCCAGAACAGCCGATTCCAGCAAGGCTGACTTGATAAACAATGCAGTGAGAAACCATAACTGCCATCCTGCATGTAGGACAACACCCAGGCTGGGAACTCGGAGAGGCTGGGGGTCAGAGGTGCTTATGTGAACCCCAAAGTGCTTTTCAAAGTAGAAATCCCTTTAAAGTGTTTTACTATTGTTGTGTTGGGACAAGAGTCTCACTCTGAAGTTCCAGGCTGGCCTGAAACTTACAGCAATCCTCCTTCCTCTGCCTCTGCCCCGCCCCGTGCTGGGATGTCAGGCATGAGTCACACATATGGATTCAACATCCTTTTTTATTAATCCCAGCACTCAGGAGGCAGAGGCAGGTGAATCTCTGTAAATTTGAGGCTAACCTGGTCTACAGAATGAGTTCCAGGACAGTCAGGGCTACACAGGGAATCCCTGTCTCAGAAGGGAAAAAAAATAACTGAAAAATGTTTTGTAGTTCTCTAGAAGCTAATGCCAATGAGCTTTGCCACAGTAAGGGAACCATTATCTAAAGAATGGCACCAACCCTGAAGTCGGGGCCCCTGCCCTCCCTCCTGCCCCAAGTGCCAGCTTACCACACCCTCGGGGTCCACCAGCAGCAGATGTTTGGGCTGCCCTGCGTGCATGCCCGTGAGGACATACTGCCCCGGGTTGGTGATGCTGTCTCTCACAAGGAAGTCCCCATCGGCACGAAGCAGCTTCTCCGCAGCCCGACGGCTCATGCGTCCATGGTACCAGGGCTCCTGCCTCAATTGCTCTTCTGTGGGTGCAATGGGGGCCCTGCGGGTAGGGGGGCTGGGCCACTGGTCCTCCAAAGGGAACGGGGCTGCAGTGATGCCTGTTGCGACTGTGCAGTCGTGCAACTTCAGGGCATCCTCAAAGGGTCCTGCGGGTCATTTTTTTTTCTATTGCTGGGACAGAACCCAAGGTAGGTGCAATCCAGAGTCACAACCCCAGCCCCTCCTCACTGGGGAATTCTAGGCAGGGTTCCACTCCCTGACTATGCCCCAGCTCCTCACTGGGTATTCTAGGCGGGGCTCCATCCTGACCACGCCCCCAGCCCCTCACTGGGGATTCTAGGCAAGGACTTTACCCCTCCGTCATGTCCCCAGTCCTTGTTTTACTTTTTGACAGAGTCACCAGGTTGTCAAGGCTAGCCTCAAATTCTGTCTTTCTGTCTCATTCTCTTACTTAGCTGGAATGACAAGAGCTCAGTTACAAGCCCAGACCTAGAACTTACCAGACCCAACCTGGTGCTAGGCACAGCCTCTACAACCCCAGTCTAGGAATTGTCAGCAAGGTTTACTGGTTCCACTCACTGTCAAAGCTGTTTTCAGAAGAAGCTGAGGCACACAGCACTCCCTTCACCCCAGCCCTCTACCCCCATGGACATCTCTCATTGCTGACCACATTATGCCATTGGTATGGCCAATGGTTGGTAACAGCAAGTGGCCACACATCTCTACTTCTGTGGAGCTGTCACCGCTGAGCCAAGTGACCTCCCCCAGTCTCAGGTCCCTCCAGAGAAAAGGGGCGGCAAAAGGTGACACAGATCGGCACCCACATGCCTGATACAGGAGCTTCAGTAGGCCCCATTGACTAACCTACCAAGTGCTAACTGGGAGCCCACCTTCCCATGGAAGTCAGGCTGTCGCCTCTGCAGGGAGCTCACCCCAACCTGATTTCCTGCTGAGGGGAGCCAAGAGACATGCTCTGTAACCAGTGCCATGCACACGGCAGGCACTCACGTGGGACCTCATGCCACAGTTAAAATGATGAACAGGAACGCAACCGAGAGGTCTTGGGAAATGGCTCAGTAAGTCCTTGCAGTGCCAACCAGAGGACCAAAGTTCGATTCACAGCACCCATGTAAAAAGCTGGGAACAACAGTGTCTCCCGGTAACTCCAACACAGAGGAAATGGAACCAGGAGGATCCCGGGGGCTCACTGGGCATCCAGTTTAACCTAGTTAGTAAATCCCAGACACTGAGAGAACAAGGTGGTTTGTTAGCACTGAGCAACGCTAGCCAAAGTTGTCTTCTGGCATCTAAATGCTCACAGACACGCACCAAAGAAAGATGACAGTAATGGGAGATCACCTGCAAGGATCTGGGGGAGGCGATTTCCAGCCCTCTGGGAGGCTCTGGAGAGAGCACCCCATAGTACCCAGGGAACATGAGAATATGGAGTGCTACAAACCCTTCTGGGAGGAAAGATTAGCAGGGCCATCAGACTGAGTCATCTTCCTGGGGTTTCTGAGGAGAGAGCTGTACCAGCTCTCCCACCCCCACGTGAGACCCTGAGTTTGAGACTGAGACAGAGAGATCTCCTAGCCAAGTAGGTGGGAACTGACGGGCCCCGCTGACAGGAGGTCGGGGCTCTCCCCTCGGACTGTGAGTCTGTGGGCAGAGGCTGGGCTGCCCACAGAAGGGGCTTCAGCCTCACCCAGCAGACTAGCTTAGGCGTGGCACAGAAGTCTGTCCCTAGCTGACTGAGGTTCATAGTCTGGGACCCTCTACCCTCTGGATTCCCAAGGACCGCCCCCATGCAATCCCAGGTCAGATGGGAAACAGGCCACGCACGCATGTCAAACAGGTCCTTCTTGGGGCTGTCCTCAGGCAGCAGAGGGGCCTCAAACATGTCCTCGGACTCCATAGCGTCCAGGCCCTGGGTGTTGACGTACAGGTGCTCCTCGTAGTCATGTGGCCCTCGAGCATCTGCCTGCACATAGCCATCCCCAGGTGGGGCTGGAAAGGAGGGAGGGTGTCAGGTGAGATGAAAACCCCAAGGACTTAGCGAGAGGGAGGCAGGAGCAGGCGGGGACGCCACCTCTGTCACCCCAAAGGGGCTAAACCGAGGCTTCTCAGGCGAGTAAAGAGCCACACAGTGTTCCAGCTGGGGACAAAGGCTGGCCACACGCGTAAGATTGAGGCAGAGCCCAGTTATGCCACAGCCAGAGGGCAGCTCTCTGGCCGAAGGGAGGGTGGGGAGTGACTCCAAGCTCCAAAGAGCCAGATGCTCACATTGACCCTCTGTTTAAACAGTAATGACCGTGGCTCTCGTGATCCTGCCACTACGTGACCTGCCACATGGTTGAGCTGTTACCACTCTCTGCAAATCCCTTCTCCTCTTTTGTGTGTGTCTATGTATGTACAAGTGGAGGCTGAAGGTCAGTGTTGCATGTCTTCTCATTCACTACCCATCTTATTGTTTGAGACGAGGTCTCTAAACTAAAATGGTGGAAGGCCAATGAGCCCCAGGGATCCTCTAGTCTCTGTCCTCAGTGTTGAGACTCCAGACAGGGACCACCTCGCTCAGCTTTTACCTGGGAGATAAGAGATTAAATTTGAATCTTTGTGCTGTCTTTTGTATTTTCTTCTTTGTATTTACTTGTAAGATGGATCTCAGTCTCCTGAAGGCTGTTAGACTTGCCTCCACCCACGCAGGGGTAGCCGGACACCCTATCCCCTCAGCCTCACCCCTCGGGGCCCCTAGGGGTCGTTCCAACCTCATGAACAGCCTGACATTCATTTCTCCCATCTGAGCTCAGGTGAGCAGATTTCTCAGAGTCCAAGGGGTGGTTCCAGGCACTTCTCAGAACCCCAGGTAGGAAGTGGGGAACGGATGGTATCAGCTGTGGCCAAGCCCTCCTCGGGGAGTGTGAACCCTGCCTGCATCATCAGCATGATACAAGACACATGGCTCTGCCCTCCAAGAACCCAGATATGGATGGCACTTAGGCTCTGTAAAACGGGAAGATTAAGAACTTAATCATAAAATCAGGAGCTGGCAGGATGTAATGTTCAAGGCCAGCTGAGGTGCAGAACGAGACCCTGTCTCACATGGTTCTCTTTTGTCTTCGTTTCTGTCTCAAGGAAAAGCCACGTTTTTGTGAGCAGGAGCCCAAGGTCATCCTCAGCTATAGAGTAAATTCAAGGCCAGCCTGGCCTACATAAGATCCTGTATCCAAAAATCATAATAATAATAATATGGCAGAGAGTGAGAGGGGCTGACAAGACCTGAGAGTTGTATGAACACTACTGACTGGCTCAAGCAGGTGCCTGAGGGAGAAGCGAGCCAAAGCCACAGCCTAGGTGGGAAGATTAATAAGGCACCAGGGGATCTCTGTCAGTTCCCAGGGGCCCCACACACCTGGGAGTGGGTGCACGGTCCTCACACCAGAGAGAAGTCACACTGCTTTGTATGGAGGAGTATTGTACAGTCGTGAAAAAGATTAAGAGGTCTGTGGTACACAGGTGTGGAAAGACTCCACAAGGATTGTCACTTGGACAAGAGCCCAGTGTATCACCTACGAGTGAGCCCCCACTGGAGACACAGGAAAGACATTCATATTTGAAGCGCTTGAGTGTACACAGATGATTCTGGAAACCTCCATAGTCATTAGCCACTCATCATACGATATGATGATATCATACTCCTGCCTCATCAGGGTACAGGCAGCAGACACAGTCTCACAGGAGAGCAGCGCTCCTGAAGCTCAGAAGTGTACAAAGCTGAGTGTGCCCCCAAATATAATGACCTCATTGTGTGAGGCAATAAAGATGGCAGGATGGGGTAGATCAGGGAGCACACAGCTGTGGGGCACAATTACACAATTACAGAGAGGTTTGTTGGGGATGGGACATTTCAGGGGACCCCAGACTCAGTAAGGTTAGCACAACCTACCTGTTCCGGAGGGACCCATGTCCCATGGCAAGCCCCGAGCATCTCTCCGTGCAGGTAACATTCCCTGCAAGAGAAGCATGGTGACCCTGGCATGTGCCAGGCTCTCTTCACACTCACCCACCCCAAGGATAGCTCCGGGCCCCCTCTGCCCCATAGGGGAGTGGAGACTCACCTGTCCGAGGCCTCCAAGTGTCACCAGGGCACACGGCTGTGTGACAGCCAGTCTGGAGTCCACCAGCCCACCCAGGGGTGGTTCCTTCCCTGGAATGCTGTTATAGTAATTGTGGCCCGTAGCCTCATCGTCATCACCCCAGGCCAGCTCCTCCAGCCCTGTCAGCCTGGGGGCCCAGAGCAAGGCTAGGACACTTGGTCCTCCCTTCCCAACCCGCCACTGCCACCCTACACCCACACCTTCCCCAAGTAGCACTGGTGAGACGGGAGGACTGCCACACAAGCCAGCAGCTGTCTGTACTACAAGCAGTGTCAGAAAGCAGCCCGCAGCACCCAGATGTAAGACGTTCCCATCTATCGGATGAGGTTCCTCCCTCAGGAGGACAAGGAGGCTGCCGCTGAAGATGGATCACCCACACAAGGGACTCTGGGCAAAGAGAAGGCAAAGGCAGCCAGCCCCTGGGCTATTTTTACCTTTCGGGGGGCACTATGGCCTTGGGGGGACTGTGCAGGTATTGCTTGAAGCGCAGCTCGAAGGCTTGGCCTACAGTGTTGATGATGCTCTGGGCTAGACCCTCACAGCATTCCAAAATGTGGCAGGCTGTGGAAGTCACGTGTCAGCGCACCTGTGACCTCCAGCACATCCCTGCCCCCGGCCCAGGCTCCTGAGCTCTGCTCAACTCACCTCTCTGGTTGATGGGGTCCTTGGCCACATAGGCCACATAATCAGTCATGTCCTAGAGACACAGTGGGAGAGATCAGGCAGGTTCAGCTCCCTGGAGGTGGGGTCTAGGGAAGGCTGCAGAGACACAGGACACAGAGGTCCACCCGTCCCTTCTTACCGTGTCACCACCCGAAGCGAAGGAAATGGACTGCACATGATGGTTGGCGATGATCTGTGAGGACAGGAAAGCAGACATGGGCACACGGCCAGCTGGCAGGTGACAGGGGGATATGGGATGGATGGAGGGATGGAGGTATGTCCCTCTGACTGATGTCTATCATTGCTAAGGCCAAAGAGTCCCACCTGGATATCAGCCCCCATGAGGACTAGAACAGGGCCTAAAGAGGGTACAGGAAGGCCAAGTCTTGGAGTCACATGATTATGTACCCACCTGAGTGTAGAAATGGCAGCACCCTCACACATACACACACACGCCCCAAGCAGCCCATCCCAGGCTCTGGTCTCTGAAGATGAACCAGTTATGTGTTCATTCCCATTCATTTACACAACCCCACCTGATCTGTTCCCTGTCATTCGGGTCCCTAAAGTTGTATAAAGATTTGCTTTCCTCAGAATTAAAGCATTCCCTCCTGGAGGGAGGAGGGAGAGAGGAAGAAGTGGGGAGGAAGGAGAAAGGGAGGAGGGGGG
>LOJH01068647.1:0-10073 GCA_001685095.1 Ellobius talpinus
ATCTATCTGTTGCTTTCATTGGTTAATTAATAAAGAAAACTGATTGGCCTGATATGTCAGAACATAGGTAGGTGGGGAAGACAGAACAGAATTCTGGGAGAAAGGAAGCAGAATCATGCAGATGCCATGAAGCTCTGGCCCAAGATGGACATACATTAGAATCTTCCCAGTAAGCCAAGACCTCGTGGTAAACACAGATTAATAGAAATGGGTTAATCAAGATGTGAGAGATAGTCAGTAAGAGGCTAGAATTAATGGGGCAGGCAGTGTTTAAATGAATACAGTTTCTGTGTAATTATTTCAGGTGTAAGCTAACCGGGTGGGACGGAACAAAGCGCCCGTGCTCCTCTTGGGTGGCGGGATGCAGCCTGCTGCTCTTTTCACTACATACCCATGAAATAAAAATATAGGTGCCTAAACAAAACTAAAAAGATGACAATACTAACAGATATTCCAACACGGATGAGAGAAATCTCACAAACCCTACATGAAGAAGTACTAGGCAATTAATGGCTGCTGAGTGAGAGAATTATTCTTCAGCAGTGGCAAATCCCCTAATAAGCTATCCATTCCCAAGTGGACAGTTCCAAGCACATGTACATATGAACAACAGTAAGTGAACTCAGTGGGATGTATTTATAAATTTATGTATGTAACTCTCTGCGTGTGGGAGAGACAGAGATAGAGACAGAAAGACAGAGAGACAGATACAAAGAATAATAAATAAAGAGCCTAAGTGTTGGGAGGTACATGAGAGAGTTGGAAGAAAAAGAAAGTGAAAATGGCTTAAATTCAATACGAATATATGGAACTCTCAAAAAATGGAAGTTTTTTTTTAAATGAAAAGGAAAAGAGTAAAGACAAGAGGCAAACAAAACAAAAATGGACCTAAATATATTTCAAGAATACCATGAGTTTTAAAATTTTGTTAATAGTCATATGTGGATATTAGGCCCTTGAGAAAGAATTAGTCCATGCTAGCCTAAATTAGAAATGTAAAATTCATCTAGATTTTGGAAACCTTAGTGTGACAAAATAGCAAAATGTCCTAGTCTGCTTTCTGTTACTGTGATAAAAAAAAAACACTGACCGTAAGGAATTTAGGGAGAAAAGGGCTTTATCATCTTGTATATTGTAGCCCTTCACTGAAGGAAGTCAAGCCAGAATCTCAAGGCAGGAATCTGAAACAGCAAAGAGGTCTCTAAGAGGGAGGCATGGATCTCCCTGGGAAGGGAAAATGAAATAGATTTTGCAGAAAGACTGGGAGGCAGGGAGAATGGGAACAGGGAGGATCAGGTGGGTGCAGGGAAGGAATATGGGGAGAAGATACTGGAATTTGGGGGCATTGGGGAGGCAATATGGAAACCTAGTGCAGTGGAAACTCCCAGGAATCTACCAAGGTGACCCTAGTAATGAAGGATATGGAGCCTTAGCCAGTCATCTTCCGTAACTAGATAAAGCTTCCAGTGGAGGGACTGGGACATGAACCAAGCTGCAAAATCTTCAACCTACAATCTATCCTGCTTGCAAGATGCTCTGGAGCAATGGTGGTATATAATTTGTGAGAATGGTCAGCCAATGACCAGTCTAACTTGAGAGCTAAACCAGGATAGCGAACCCATCCAACACTGCCTGGATGACCAGGAAATGGAGATGGATAGACCAGATACCTAGGATGGTGGAGGGATACAATAATTGCTAATGGTGTTCTGTTATACTCATACATTGGTACCTAGCCCAGTCATCATCAGAGAGACCTGTATAGGCAGTTGATGGTAGTAGAAGCAGAAATCCACAGACAAACTTTAGGCAGAGCTCAGAGAACCCCACAGAAGTGTACATGGAAGAATTCTAAGAGAAAAATGGGTTGAGAAAGCCAGGAGAACAAGTCCCACAGAATCAATTAAGTATGGCTCATTGGGGCTCATAGCGACAGAAGTGACAATCATGGAGCCTATATGAGTCTGAGCTAGGTCCTCCATGCATATGTGATGATTGTTAGTTTGGTGTTTTTTGTAGGACTCCTGACAGTGGGAACTCGTGTGTCTCTGACTCTTTAGCCTGTTTTTGTGACCCTTTCCCTTCCACTAGGTTGCCTATCCCTGCCTTAATATGAGAGACTTACTGTAACTCGCTATGCCATGCTCAGTTGATACCTCAGGGAGGACTGATCTTCTTGAAGAAAAACAGAGGAGGAGTGGATCTGGAGAAGAGAGGAGGAAACTGGAAGGAGTGGAAAAAGGGAAACTTCATTATGGATGTATTGAAAAAAGAGAGAAAATCACAGAGGGATGCTACTTACTGGCTGGACCCAAGGATAATATTCAGTTACCTCTCCTACACATATTAGAACCCATTGCCCAGAGCAGACACTCTCATAGTAAAATGTAACTTGTGTATGTGTGTGTGTGAGAGAGAGGTAAATAAGAACATTAATTCTTTTACATATTTTAATTCAAACTATATGCCTTAGGATTTCTATTGCTATAAAGAGACACCATGACCACAGCAATACTTACAAAGGAAAACATTTAATTGGGTGGCTTGCATTTTCTGAGGTTCAGTCCATTAGCATCAGGGTGGGGCATTATAGCATGAAGGCAGTCATGGTGCTGGAAAAGGAATCAAAAGTTCTAACATCTTGACCCACAGGCAACAGCAAGTAATCTGAGACACTGGGCCTGGCTTTAGAATACAAGAGACCTCAAAGTCCACACCCAGGGTGACACATTTCCACCAACAAGGCTAAGCTACACCAACAAAGTCACACTTCCCAAAAGTGCCATTCCCTATGAGCATATGGGGGCCAATTAAATTCAAACTATGACATTCCACTCCATGGCCCCCATAAGCATGTAACAATATCAAAATGTAAAATATATCTAGTCCAGCTTCAGAAGTCCCCATAATCTATTACAGTCTCAACAATGTCTTAAAGTCCAAAGTTCAAAATCTCTCCTGAGATTCATAAAATCTCTTAACTATCATCCCCTATGAAATCAAAATAAAAAAGATCACATACTTCAAACACATAATGGCAGAGGATATACATTATCACTCAAAAAGGGAGAAATGGAGCATAGTGAGGAAATACTGGATAAAAGTAAGACTAAAAACTAGCTGAGCAAACTCCAAACTCTGTATCTCTGTCTGATGTCAAAGCAGATCTCCAACTGCTTTCAGCATTTTTGACAGCAGTTCACTTCTTTCTCTTGTGCTGATTCCACTCCCTCTTAGAAGCTCTCATCAGCAGGTAACGCAGGGCTCTGACAACTCCAACATCTCAGGGTCTCCAAAACAAACCAGGCTTCAATATCACAGCTTCATGCAAATAAACTTCATAGCTCACCAAATAGCCTCTCTAGGCTTCTGTTTATAGAAACTACTAACACAAGCCTGGCCTCAGTGACTTTCTTTAGTCCTGGAGGCAAATGTCATAATCCCTTTTTTTATCCTTAAGTATAAATCCAGAACCACATGGCCAAAACTGCCAAGTTCTTCTACTGCTTGCTAAGGCTGGAACATGGCCCCCTTGTTCAATTTCATCTTCACTAGCTTTCTATTTTCCATGGTTTTCTTCATTGCCTAAGCTTGGCTGTCCTTAAACATTCTCTGTAGACCAGGCTGGTCTCAAACTCAGAGATCCACCAGCCTCTGTCTTCCAAGATGTGCAACACCACACCCAGCTCTAAGCTTTTCTTTAATCCCTTTCCATAACCACTCTCTTTAATTTATATCTTAGTCAGTTTATCTTGTTGAACACAGAACTTATCTCCATTCTACTTTCTGGTGCTCAGTTTCTCTTCAAATTGTATGTTTTGTATTTTTCCTTCCTCAGTTTGCTCTTTTTTATTATAAGTCTTTGCAAACATCAACACTAGGAACCACACAAGTCTATGCTCAGCAGCTTTGAGATTTGCTTTGCCAATGGAAATAATCTAAATCTCATCACTTTAGCCTCAAGCAGACTCTTAAGACAAGGGGAAAAAGCAGCTGCTTTCCTCAAGAAAACATCACAAGAAAGGTCTCTAGGAAACATACTGAGTTCTTCTCCTCTGAAACTTCTTGAGCCATTCACACTTCAAATTGTTCTCAGCACCATTGTCTTTCCTGCTCCTATTAGTATGGCCCATTAAACAGTGCTTAAATATTTCAACTGCTTTTCTAAACCATAGTCCCAATGTCAATAGTCTATGGTCAGGCCTCTATTGGGTTAGCAGAAACCTGGCTCTAGAGAAATTCCCAGGAAGCCACAAGGATGACTCTAGCTAAGACCCTAATCAATAGAGGAGAGGGGGCCCAAACTTGACTTGCCATGTGGCCAGACTGATGAATATCTTAAATGTCACCATAGGACCTTCATCCAAAAACTGATGGAAACAGACAGAGACCCACATCAGAGCACTGGACTGAGCTCCCAAAGTTCAGTTGAAGAGTCGGAGGAATGAGAATATGAGCAAAGAGTTCAAGACCATGATAGGTTCACCCAGTGAAACAGTTTACCTGAGCTAATGGGAACTCACCAACACCAGCTGGACTGAGAAAGAACAAGCATAGGATCAAATTAGTCCCTCTGAATGTGGTTGACAGTTGAATTGCTGGGCAGACTGAGGGGTCACTGGCAGTCACACCAGGATTTATCCCTATTGCATGTAATGGCTTTTGGGGATCCTATCCTCCTTGGATGTATACTTTGCTCAGCCTAGATATAGTAGGGAGGGCCTTGGACCTTCCACAAAGCAATGTTCCTTACCCTCTCTGAGGATTGTATGGTGTATGGGGGTAGGGTTGGAGGGTGTGTGGAGGGAATGGGAGGAGAGGAGGGAATGGGAACATGGATTGGTATTTTTTAAAAATCTAATAAATTAAAAAAGTGCCTGGTCCTTGGTACCAACTTCTGTTTTAGTTATAGCTTCTACTGCTGGGAAGAAACACCATGAACAAGGCACCTCTTATAAAGAAAAGCATTTCATTGATTGGTTTACAGTCAGAGGTCTAGTTCATTTTTGTCATGGCCAGAAATGGTGGCATGCAGGCAGACATAGTGCTGAAGAAAAAGCTAAGAGTGGATAAGGAACCACATCTTGATCCAAAGGCAACAGGAAATGCACTGAGTATCACACTGAGTAAACTTGAGCAAAGGGGACCTCAAAGCCCACCGCCACAGTGACACACTGCCTCCAACAAGGCCACACCTTCTCCAACAAAGTCACACCTCCTAATAGTGCCATTCCCTATAAGCTCATGGGAACAATTACATCCAAACTGTGACAATATAGTATTATATATATATTCCTACCCAGTAAAATCTTTTGGAGGCAATTCTACAATTAAAATTTCCTCTCCCAAGGTATGTCTAGATTTGTACCAGGTTGACAAAAATTAACCATCACATTCATATTTCATTAATAATTTCATATTGATCACTTGTTAAAATAATATTTTAGATACATAGGATTAAGTTAAGGGAACCTGGCATACAATGGCCCAATCAAAATGGAACAAAATTATTCTAGATATTATTTTGCAAAAGAATTGCACTATGTAAATTCATGTCCATGCAGTTCATTATTTGAGCAATGATTTCCAAAGCAATTACCTTGGCTCTTGGATATATTGCCAAAGGCTTTTGCCATTTTTCCTCTCAATTCAATGTAATTGCCCATTTGAGAGAATATAAAGATTTATCAGTTATATTGGACCGATGAAGAGGCTAAAAGATGAAGATTCATTATGAGACAATAAAAGGCATTGAGCAAAATATTGGGCAGGACAATGTTATGCCACCTTGATTGCTAATTTGCATGCCTTTGCTTAACACTTGACTTTTTCCATACATGTGTCATTTTTGTAAATACTCATATGAAATATACTAGCTCAAATATTGAGGGTGAAAACACCTTGAGAAAACTGGCTACCAATTTTAAATTTCTTTATTCATGCTTCCAAATTGAAGGAGGCAAGAAGCAGCAGCTGTACCTGGAAACTCCAGCGGTTGGTCTTTTCTTAGAATCTCAGACAACTAAATGGGGATACTTCAAAATAGTCATGAGTGTAAAGCACATTGCCAAGATTTATGTAAAGTCCTGAGTACTGCTGTTAATTCATAATTAAAAATTACTTGTAATAAAATGTTTTGTGAAGGTTATGTAGAAATTTGAAAAGCATTTACAGAAAAAGTTATATAAATACATGAATATATTGGTTGGTATTGTGATCTCAGTATATCCATTTAAGTATTATTCCCCAAGAAATAAAATGAACAATCTCTGACTTTAGTCTAAATTGTACAACTTTTTTCTATGTTTGGCCCTGATAATTTTCTCTTCTTATATTTTCATAATTGATATGTTTCTTAACAGCTTTTGCTCTACCTCACTAATAAGCAGAAATTCAACTTTAAAATAGTTTAGAAACAGTTTCTTCAGATTGACAGAGATGAGCCTGCCTATAATCTGATGTCCTGACTTCTCTGAATTTGCAGTTATTACATACTTACCACAATTTCTCTTCTCTGGACATCATTGGAAAGTTACAGAGATTTGCAAAGCAAAAGCTTTGGAAATTTGTATTCTGTTTTTATTCAAACTGAAATCAAAGATATTCAAGATGAGATTTGGATTCCATTTTTTATGACCTAACCACTGTTGAGGAAAGTCATAAACAATCTTAATCTATGGAAGAACACATCTCATTGAGTCTTATAATAACCCCATGCTTCCTTATACCCTGGGCATCTAAGCCTTAGAAATGTGGATATGTTCCTTCCCTTTCTTCTGTGGTAAGTAAATTCTCTATTTTAACGCCAGAGAATCCTACAGGAGAAGGGAGGATCCTGAACTTCTCACAGTGTCAAAGCCCTTAGTTTATATGTACCCTGAAGCTTTGAGATACATAGCAAGGATGAAGAGAAAGGGGGACTAACTAGCACTCTCCCAGCAACAATTACACTTCTCTTTATCTGAAAACAAAAGAGTAAGCTGACAGATGAATGACTCCTACCTTATCACAAATGGCACCCAACCATTTCTACAATAGAGTCACAGAGATATGCAACTTGTCTGTTTTCCCTTCCCAACCCTCCACATGACGCTTCTCCATCCCCAAATCTGTCCAATATGTTCTGAGTCCTGTTCATCAGGGACACCCTGCGATTCTTTTTTACCGGGAAAGCTCATGCAGCCCTTTAAGAATTTATTACGTTTTCACTAGTTTGTTCCTATTTGCTTTTACACCTATCACTCTTCCCTCAGGAATTGTGTATTGCAGGCACAGTGTTCTTGCTCTGTTTCTCCTCCCAAGGTCTTACTTCTCTGAAATTTATTTCACTTGCTCTTACTAAATACTCTTAATTTTTGTTACTGCTCATGTTATCTGTATTACACATGTGAAGGTGCGTGTGAATAAACAAATATTTATTCATACTTTCGGTGTGGTTGAAGAATGGTTCACATATTAATACAAAATCTAATGGGTAAAGTTTGGTGAGGATTAGATACAGAGTTTGTTTGAAAATATCTACTAATAAGTGTTTTCAAACTGCAAAATCAAAAATTCTCACAGTTCACAGACCACTATAATGACCTGACCAAAATTGACATGAGTAGGATTGAAAGATGAAGAATTAAGACACCCCACACTTACAACAGCATTTCTGCAGAAATTCTACAAAATATGAGTCATCTGAATCTTATGAATTAGTACTATTAAACTCTCCAAGACACCGCGTGCTTTTTATAAAAAAATCTATATCCTTCAAAGTGAAGATAATTATGAAAAACAGAAAAGAAGCCTGAAGAATTCAGAAAAGATTTCACAAATGATGAATTTAGTTAAAAGATTTACAAAATTTCCAAACACATTCTTAAATATTTTTCTTAAGAGTAAAATCCCTTTTGCCAAGTGAAGATTTCTAATGACTGAAAGGAAATCCATCCTGATAAAATACTGTCTTTTCTTTTCTTTCTTTTGTATCTTGGTAGAAATCCCATGTATTACTCTACAGCAAAGTATAATAGTTCTGTGACCTCAACACTACATGCTCTATTGGTTTTGTGATAGATGTATGTACTTCTACTCATATTTCAAAAAATTATTTTCTGTGCAATACATCAACATAATAGTTCCTTAACTATTACAGTTACAGTAATTAAAGTATAAAATTATAATATTTAAAGATAAAATGTAGAGTCACTTGACACAGAATTTTAAATAAGCCTTAGTTCTGGGTTTCTGATATAATAAAATTTTCATTTTACAATTAATGTGTTGTGTTGTATGGCACAGTCAAGAAACCCTCAGTGCCTGTGTTTCCATATGTTCTCATGTATCTCACTATGTTGGAATGTTATGGGTACTTTCTCTTATTATGTTATTATGAGCATAAATTCCTGGAGAGACAGGCCTACTGGGCCACATACTACTCAAGTGCATGTGTGTTTCAGAGGAGGCCACTGCCACTGATGTTCAGACGCATTCACAAATGATTAATTCTGACAAACCAATTAGTCCATAGATATCAAAAGCATAGAGGAAGTGACACAACATGATTTGCTAGGATGTGTCACTGACCCATGTTTTCTAAAGCACCTTCCCTTGAAAATGAGATTCAGAAGATCTTAGTCAATCTTGGGCCTATTTCCTCTGTGCCTCTTTGGATTGTCCAAGTTTGCATTCTGTAGAGAAAGAGGCAAACAACTCTACATTCACAGTACATCCTTCAAGGATATTATCTATCTCTAAATATTAAAAGATATAAACACACCAGAGAATATTGTTTACTTCATGAGAAATACAAAAAAATTCAAACCATACTTTTGATATTAAAATATCATACTTATTGCAGATGAGAAATATATCATAATTGCCTGTTTTCTTTTAATCTAATTAAAATTCACTGCTAATTAGACAGTTTGAGAAGAATTACAGGTACATGAGGTTGAAACATTCAAGTGACCCTTGTGTTCTGAACTCTGAATAAAATGTAAAAATGATATATTCTCTTGTTCATATAATTAAAGGGAAGAAACTGTCTTAGAGCTTTAATTGCTGTGAAGAGACACTATGACCAACGCAACTCTTATAAAGGAAAACACTTGATTGAAAGTAGCTCATGTACAGTTTCAGAGATTTAATTCATTATCATCATGGTGGGGAGCATAGCAGCATTCAGGCAGATGTTGTCCTACATCTTGTTGGAAACAAGAAGTCAGTTGAAACACTGGGTGGTATCCTGAACATAGGAAACCTAAAAGCCTGCCCTCACAGTGACACACTTCCTCCAACAATGCTATAGCCACTCCAAAATAGCCACACCTAATAGTGCCACTCCCTATTAGCTTATGGATGCCAACCAAAGACTGCCACAGAAATGAAAAGTCATTAAATGGAAGAAACAAATTAGACAAATGTCATCAACTGGATGTGGATGATAGATTACAGTATTTTCAATGCTATTGACATAATCTAAGTATCAAATCAATACTCCTATACAAAGGAAAATCAAGTTGTACTAACAAAGATAAGTAAAACATTTTTGTGCCTCAGAGTAAAGAGAGAACAAAAGTAGGATACTCATAATTTTTAATAAATTTATAATATCCTTAAGTGTGTTGGTTTATGAAGAAAAATCTGTGGAAATACAAAATTTTGATAAAACAATTGTAACCTTCTGGTAAAGCAATTTTTGTGTTACATCAAATGCACTTAATAATGCAATATTATAGTGGGGTTCAGTAATCATCCTGGGAATATTATTTTCCTCAAGAGAATACATAGTCCCTTTTAATATTCACAGATTAACTGAATACAGATGTTATTTAAATTATTTATTTGTTAATAAAATACAAAAACGTAGTACAATGCATAAAGTCAGAAAAAATAAAAGACTATTTTGAGGATGAATGGTTGGAATCCAGTATAGAATTAAAAATGCTAATGAGGTTATAGAGAGAATTAAAGATTTTTAGTCTTAAGAAAATAACACGCATGTGCCATCTGAACATGACCAGAGAAAGAAAAAGAAGAAGGAGGAGGAGGAGGAAGAAGAAGAAGAAGAAGAAGAAGAAGAAGAA
>LOJH01068651.1:0-13445 GCA_001685095.1 Ellobius talpinus
AGAAAGAGAAACACATTGGCAGAGTGGTAAGACAAGGCAAACATGTCTACCTCAAATAAGCAAGTTTGCTCAGTCAAGATTCATTGAACTCTGACAGAGGACTGCCTTAATATCAAAAGCTACTTTTTATAAAGTATATACACGCGAAGAAAAAGTTCTCAGCACCTTGCAGTAGATGTTAACTGATTTGAATATTGGACCCAAGGCCTGTTGTTAAAACTTCCATTAGCTTCATTTATAATAGAGGATAATCTATTTCCCAAAAAGTGGAGACGCAGACCTCATTCACACAGAACTATTGTCCACTTAACCACTGACCTGTTTCTTTTCTTTTGAGTTGTAAAATTAAGGTCTTTTGTATATAATACACACACATATGCTATTTTTCTTAGTCTATGCCAGATACTAAACTTGTCTCAAGAGTTTTCCAATCCCAAATCGGTCAAGATAACTCTTAGGAGCTCTCACAGCTATCACCTCCATTAGCCCCACTTAGTATGCAACACCACATAATTATAGAGATGAAATAAATTGCTCAAAATCATGTAGCCAATATGGGAACCCTTCTGGTTGTCACCAAATCTAGTATCTTTGTTTCATAACTTGGTTCCTTAATTATGCACCTTTCCCTGACTCTGTCCTAACCTGTCCTTCTCACCTTCTTCCCCCGTAGGCCCATAAACAAGGTGTAGACTACGAAGTGGAGCCATGCTTCACACGGCCATACCATGCTGGCAGCCGTTCCTGGGTCTGGCTATGGTGTTCCTCCTCGTGGGATCCACCATCGGCTGTCCTGCTCGCTGTGAGTGCTCCGCCCAGAACAAATCTGTTAGCTGCCACAGAAGACGTTTGATTGCCATCCCAGAAGGCATTCCCATTGAGACCAAAATCTTGGACCTCAGCAAAAATAGATTAAAAAGCGTAAACCCTGAAGAATTCATATCATATCCTCTCTTGGAGGAGATAGACTTGAGTGACAACGTCATCGCCAATGTGGAGCCCGGGGCTTTTAACAACCTCTTTAACCTACGATCCCTCCGCCTGAAAGGCAATCGCCTTAAGTTGGTACCTTTGGGAGTATTCACAGGACTGTCCAACCTCACCAAACTTGACATTAGTGAGAATAAGATTGTTATTTTGCTGGACTACATGTTCCAGGATCTACATAACCTGAAGTCTTTAGAAGTGGGGGACAATGATTTGGTTTATATATCACACAGGGCCTTTAGCGGACTACTTAGCTTGGAGCAGCTCACCCTGGAGAAGTGCAACTTAACAGCAGTACCAACAGAAGCCCTTTCCCACCTCCGCGGCCTCATCACCTTGCATCTGAAGCATCTTAATATCAACAATATGCCTGTGTATGCCTTTAAAAGATTGTTCCACCTGAAACACCTAGAGATCGACTATTGGCCTTTGCTCGATATGATGCCGGCCAATAGCCTCTATGGTCTCAACCTCACCTCCCTCTCCATCACTAACACCAACCTGTCCACTGTCCCCTTCCTCGCCTTTAAACACCTGGTGTACCTGACCCACCTTAACCTCTCCTACAACCCCATCAGCACTATCGAAGCAGGCATGTTCTCTGACCTGATCCGCCTACAGGAGCTTCATATAGTGGGGGCCCAACTGCGCACCATTGAGCCTCACTCCTTCCAAGGGCTCCGCTTCCTCCGTGTGCTCAATGTATCTCAGAACCTGCTGGAAACATTGGAAGAGAATGTCTTCTCCTCCCCTAGGGCTTTGGAGGTCCTGAGCATTAACAACAACCCACTAGCCTGCGACTGCCGACTCCTCTGGCTCCTACAGCGACAACCCACCCTACAGTTTGGGGGCCAGCAGCCCATGTGTGCCGGGCCAGACACCATCCGTGAGAGGTCATTTAAGGATTTCCATAGCACTGCTCTTTCATTTTATTTTACCTGCAAAAAGCCCAAAATCCGTGAAAAGAAGTTACAGCATCTCCTAGTGGACGAAGGACAGACGGTCCAGCTAGAGTGCAATGCTGACGGAGACCCACAGCCCGTGATTTCCTGGGTGACACCCCGAAGGCGTTTCATCACCGCCAAATCCAATGGAAGGGCCACTGTGTTGGGTGATGGCACCCTGGAAATCCGTTTTGCCCAGGATCAAGACAGTGGGTTGTATGTTTGCATTGCTAGCAACGCTGCTGGGAACGACACCTTCACAGCCTCCCTCACTGTGAAGGGATTCACTTCAGACCGCTTCCTTTACGCAAACAGGACCCCTATGTACATGACCGACTCCAATGACACGGTTTCCAACGGCACTAATGCCAATACTTTTTCCCTGGACCTTAAAACAATACTGGTATCTACAGCCATGGGCTGTTTCACATTCCTGGGAGTGGTTTTATTTTGTTTTCTCCTCCTTTTTGTGTGGAGCCGAGGAAAAGGCAAGCACAAAAACAGCATTGACCTCGAGTATGTGCCCCGAAAAAACAATGGTGCTGTTGTGGAAGGGGAGGTGGCTGGACCCAGGAGGTTCAACATGAAAATGATATAAGGGCCCACCACACACCCTACTGTCTTGTGTCACTGTTGGTAATGAGTAAGTGAACCACAAGGTTATCAGGTAGCTTCATGCAAGCTGTCCCTGTGTCAAAGCAGGGTTCATGGAAGCAGGAAGACTCCTTATGGATACTGGCCGGTTAGAAGCAGGCAGGCATGTGTCACAGCCCTTCACACAATGGGATACTAATTGTTTGCATTGCAAATATTGGCATTCTGGGGATCTCAGTAACGAACCTGAACCTTTGGCTCACGCTGATGGACAACAATTCAACATTTTCTACCACTGCAAAAACAAAAGAGAAAAATAAAAGAGAACAACCTACAGTGTAGGATTTACATATTAAAAAGACACATTTGTCTAAAAACATACTCTACAGTAAAATTTGTATTTATTATTATCATTTGTTAAAACCTTGCATCATACAATACTATTGGTTCAGTACCAAAAAGAGATCAATACATTCTTTTTTGAAACATATATGCTGTATATGTTTTAAAGCAATATGAATGAGAGGTCGTGCTTTTAGTTACTCACCAGTATAGATCCAAGTGTGATTTCACCTTCCTTTTACCCACCGATAAACCTGAGGCTAGATCCCTGGAGTAACAGGCTAAGATGTGTTGAGATGTGTATGTCTGATATAGGATGCCAAGAAACAGGACCCAAGTCAAATCTGCTCAACTCTGTTAACTTCTGTTACTATAAATAAAGGCATGTGCCTAGTTTTGATACAGAATGGAATATTTTTTATACATACACTACCAACCTGGACCAGTTTACTGTAACAGAAGCCTTTGGGTTTCTCCAGAAGGTGGTATATTGCTAGATGTACCTGTAAAATGCAAGGTAGGTGTCATTCATAAAAGTAATCCACTTAGCTAGCCCTTAGTTTTACTTTCATCAGTCACTGTTCATGGGTTAATGACAAATGGAAAAAAGAAGTACTGATTATATTTGATTATTTGGCAATATTCATCAGTAGTTGATATCAATAATTCTGTGGTCCAAAAGCTCTCCAAATAAGGAGTTTTCAGAAGTCAACAAAAAGCAGGGTGATCCAAGCACATCATGACAGCGATGCAACCAATGATCTCTTTCAAATGTGACAGCGACCTGCCAGATAGCTACAAGTTAAAGAAGCACACAGCACATGACACTTCCAATTTCTCAATTAAAGTACTATATACATAGTACGACCACAATTAGGCAACTTCAGCATGTTTCCCTGCTTCCTAATCAAGACTTTTCATTTCATGTTGAAAGCTATGTTGTGTAGATAAGAGATATCTGTTTTATGTAAAGCAGTGAAAGAAAAACCAGTGCAAATTTAAAAACCAAGTTTATGTTCCTTCACCAGGGAAAAGCTAAGCTTATGGTTCTTCAAACATGTAATGTTGTGTTGATTCTTTCACTTTCTTGACCTGAGCATATTTGCCCAATTCTGTTGCTCTTAATTTTACCAGTCAAAAAAATAGTCATTATTATCATCAATGACCTGGCTTAAAGAGACATAATTCCATGGGCTGAGTTCTGGATAACTTTCAAAGCATATATTCATACACTCTGAAAAAGTGTTAGATGCAGATTGCATTCCTGAAATGACAGCATTTAATCAGCATGTACCAAATTCCTACATTTTTTTCACATTTTAAGAGGATGTGGAGCGAGTTCCATTGGGGTACTTTGTAAGATATGTGAAAGATATGTGGGTCTGACTCTCAAAGGACGAACTTCTTTAAGGGTTTGAAAATATGAAGAACTTCAAAAACTGAAAAAACGAAGAACTATCAAATTGGCCTCAACTTCTAAAAGGATCACAAGTTGTTTTGCAAACTAGGTGGGCATTACATATAAACTCAATTCTCCTTTTCCAGGGGTAGGAAATGAGATTTCCCTTTTTTAAAGACTGAAGAATTGCCTGCTTGAGTTACAGTTAATTTAGCAACCCTGAAGATTATCATAAACATTTTAGAAATTCATTTTCCTTTATGTACTTATTCATATCTAACAATTTGTGTCAGCATACACTAAATTCTATCAAAATTTCAAATCCTAATAAGTTAAATGCTATGTTCTTACAGTTAAAATGAAGATATAGTATTCTAAAAGAGAATCTATTTCCTTTTAATTTTGAACACCTTAAAAAGTGTGTATTTGGCAAATTATGTGTGTATGTATGGGAGTTGGCCAATTGTTTTTAAAAAAGCATTTTGGTATTCTAGTTTCTATCAAAAATTATAAAATTTGACCAAAAACGAGGAAATTTGAGGAAAATGAGGTTGGATTCAAATAAAAGATAAAATATTTAGCTCAAAGATTTATATGTTATTCTATCAAAAGAAGATAGATTAAATTCTCTGGGGGCTTTATTCTCTGATCCATAGAACAGTTAAGATATTATTAAATGATCTTCCAAAATGAAGAGGCACTAATAAATTGAACAAATGATGCATTCCATAGCGACAAATTATAGATTCAAAGTGATCTAGGCAAGTCACACTCTCAAAAGTCCTGCCTTTACTATGTTCCACATCATGATTTCTCCAGTGTGTTTTGAGCATTACGTGCCACTTTTCCTATTTAATTGTTAGCATCTTCAAAGATTGGAGCTCCATGAAACCCTCAAGCAGTAAGTACCCTGCTGAAATGTTCTTAACCTGGTAATTTTAGTAAGAGTACAGTTATTGTTAGAATAACTAACTGTTCAGACCATGATAGCATATTTACCAGATTTTTTCCAGGGGAATTGACAACTTCCTGCCTAAATCAGTATACTGAAGGGTTTATACAAAATTGAATGGGCATCTAATTTCTCATTTTCTCCCTATTAATGCAAATCACCAGGATTTGCAAGGCACTGTCATTCCACTGACCATAGTACTGGGGCTTTTGTGTACAGTTTCACAAAAGGATTGCATGAATTTTTCTTTATGGTCATTACTGTGTTACATCAAACAAGACCTTTATAAAGAATAACTGCTCAGACCAGTATTCTGACCAATCGTCCCTCTAGACACTTCCATTTCTGAGTTCTTGCTTTAATGTATCTTAAGAAGACACACAAACTATTTGACTCAACAGTTGACCAGTAGCTTGTATGTTATTACACATTTTAAAAAAAGCAATTACTCTTTTTAGCATTAAATAAAAGAAAATTCCTTGACTGAAGTCCTAATACTCTAAGTTGATCATGGATCCAAATGTTGGTAAATAAATTACTAGAAGAAGATAACTCACCCAAATAATATGGGTTTGCTGTGCTGGGAAGCAATTTCTGTTTTTTGCAGAAATCCTTGTATTATTTTCTTTTCCAGCCCCTTTTGATTTTCATAGCATTTGAAATTGTGTGCTTTTCAAGTATTTTCAAATTCTGAAACTACAGTCCAGAAATTGTTAAGCCTCAAATGTTCATAACGACATTTGTTTTTCTGTTTGTTTATTTTTAAAGATTTTTTTAATATTTATTATTTATTATGTATACAATATTCTGTCTNCTCTGGAAGAGCAGGCAATGCTCTTAACCACTGAGCCATCTCTCCAGCCCTCAGAACAACACTTGTTAAAGCTCCGGGTTTGTTCAGCTTTCTCAGAAATTTTGCTTATCAATGACAGTTCTGTTACAGTACAAATGTATTCAGAATTTGCTTTTTTCTCATTGTTCTGTCAGAGAATCTGTTCTCAGTTCACATAGGAGTTCAAAAGTCACAATCTTCGGTGACTCTCTAAAAAGAGGATTATTTAAATCTCATCTCTACTGGAGTCTGACTTATGTCACTTTCCATTCCTCCAGTTGGAACAGATACATTTCTGGATTAGAGGCACCAAAAAGGGGGTGTGATCCTAAAGAAGTAAAATTGCGTAGAGCCCCGTGTAAATTAACTTTTACTTGCAGGGTCTTCCTTCATCTCTCTGTCAAAGCATTTCTTTTATCTTCAGGGGCTGTGCACAGAACTGTGAAACAACACAGAATGTATCTCGAGGCTCTGTAGAAAAGAAAAAATAGATCATTTTCAACCGGGAAGACTCAGACCTGACAGAAAAGACATCAAAAATTTAAAGAAAGGCTGGAGGGAGACACGGGGATCTATTTAAATTCTATTTCCTTTATTGCTCATTTTTATAGTCTTCTCCCAGCTGAAGAAGAATTGTTGGTTGTGCTTCTTTTCAAACTTCTATCATTTCTACTCTTCTCTCCTTTTCTGAGTCCTTGCTGTCTGTAGCTCACATGGGATTCCAAATGTCTTCTGTGAGGGTGTGGACCAATTAATTTAAACACCAAATCAAAACAATAACAGCAAACCTTTTGGACCAAAGCCATCCATTCTACTTGGTAGTTAGGGTTAAGATGTATTATTTTATCACTGACACAAACATTTTCTGGTAGACTAATGTATCGTATGCCTAGTATCACCATTGACTTTTCCTCTATTTGATCCCATTGATCTAATATCCTTGATATTTTCTGATGAATTTTTTGGAGTTATTCTGCCTTTATTCAGAAGATTGGGAAATAAAACACCATTTTGCATCTGCTTTTCTAATTTTTAAAATTTGGCTAGGTGACAGAAGGTGTTTCTTGGTACATGACAAACAATTGGTTTGAATCTCTCTCCCTCTCTGCCTTCAGAAGCCATTCCCATGTTAGCCTCCTCACATGTGAGCCAGCAAACTATGATTATTGGGGGAAGAACTTTTGCCAACACAGGCCAAGGGGAAGAGACAAGGGCTTATTTGTTGTGGTCTTGACTAAGCTGGGACTTAAACCTCTTCCTACAAGGTTAACGAAGAAATGATGCCATAAGTCAACAATTAATGGCAGGCTTTCTACTATGAAATTGGTTTGTCCATTAAAAAGACAGTAAATGTGGCTGTGCATTTCCTCCAGAGTAGGCAGGATCTGAAACTTCTCGTGTGCAGTCAGCTTCTCAACAGATGGCCAAGACGAAGCCATCGTGACAGAAACAATCAAAGGCGTCCCTAAGATATGTACAAACAGGCTAAAAGCCAGAGGTGAACAGATACTTCTTGTTCCAAATATAGGAATCTGAACAAGTTAAGGTCCTGTGAGTTCCAGACTGCTGTCCTTCAGTTTGCCTCAACACTCCTTCTCTCTCACCCACGCTTCCTGCAAGACAGCCTGAACAGAACGGAAGAAGCAGCAGTGTGGGCAGCAGACTCCCCCTAGCATCAAGGAACAGATTCCAAGGCCCACTAGGCCTTGTGACTGTGCACACCTCACTACTGGCAAGATTTAATTTATAAATAAGGCACAGTAGGAGCTTAACGGCACTAATAATAAGCTAGAACAACAAATGTATTTTAATTTCTGGTTGGAAATTGGCCACCAGTGGTAAATCCCCAGGCAGAAAAAAGCCTGGGTAATCTCCTATCTTCCTGGCTCCTTTTCGGAGTCCGCAACCGAAATGAGCATTCCTTCCCCACTTGTCTGTCCCTCGTGTCATGTCTCATCAATGAAGGCTCTCTCTAGGAAGAAGTCTTCTTTCATTAGAACTAGGAAATCCTCGGATAATTGTTAAACTGGAAATTGCCTCAAAAAAAAAAGAGGGAAGGAACAGCACTAGAAGTTAAGGCTTCTCATTCACATAATCGTAATCTGGCAGCAATTTACCAGTCCCCCCCCCTCCTAGAAGCAGGTGGGCTGATATAAAGCCAACTTTAAACAGAAAGCTTTATTTATAGCCTTCGGAGAAAGAAATGAGCTGGTATAATCAAGAGAACACTTAACATTTTTAAGAAAGGCTCTACCTGTAAAATACTAAAAAGCTTTAGAAAAAGAACAAAATTGTGACTGTGTTCTTTAAATCAGTTAAGTACATTTTAATTCCCATACTGTTCTAAAGGTAACTGTCCATGCCGAAATTGGATCTAAGAATTTTGCTTCTGATCTAGAAGCGCCAAAAGGAGCAGACATTGGCTACAATGTCAGCTTCCTTCATTAGGCTGCACACCTCCTATTCTAAATTGCTTTTAACATCCTTATTCTGCACTGCAAAATAATTGACAAAATCTATAAGCTGTATGATCAAGAAATACTAATGAAATTGAAAATTTAACACAGACGTGTGGAATTGTTTCGCATACCTATGGCAGTATGTCCACTCACACACTGAGCTGTGTGAATATCCATGCGGTAGGACAAGTGGAACAGGGTTATGAGCTATAAATAGAGACTGTGTTGTGGTTATTGGACGGGAAACACCTTCTTTTCTTCCCTGGCTATAAAATCAGGTACTTTGTGCCTACCTGGGCCATTTAGTACACAATATACTTGTCTTTACATGCTGTATCCATAAAGTATGGAAAGCCCCACGTCATAATCAGTGGCAAAGCTATTGTTTATATATACGTATATGAATATGTGTGGTGGGTGGCTTTTTTTTAGTGTTGAAAATGTAATTGTTTTAAAAGCTGGTAAGCTTGAACAGGAGAGAGAAAAATGAAACAAATTTTATGTCTGTACTTATTTTTTTTTTATCAAAATCCCACTTAAGGACTGACCCATATTGGACATTACTAACCAGAAGCCTAACAAAACTTTTCTTCAGATGCCTGAAAGCCTGTTTTTGTTCTTAAAGGAAATTAGTGCTAAAGACAAAAGGGTCTTGATTTAGATTTATGTCTTGTTGTCTGTTATTACTGCGTAATTATCATGGGCATGTGGGGTTTATTTTTATATTTATAAACAAGTCAACTTATCAACATGAAATGTTAGAAAACATGTTCTGTTTCCTGATGAAAAGGGCTTAAGCATCTAATATCTCAGTTAAATATGTAGTGGTATTGTTTTTAAAATGAAATGTATAATTTTTTTTAAAAAAGCAATTTGAGTCCTATGGGAGATATCTCATTATTGATAAAGGTAGGTTATAGTAACTTACCTTTAACAAGTAACAAGCAACGTAAGGCTGTTGGAAACATGAGTGCCAGACAGATAGAGGACTGTGTTCAACAGTGAAGGAAGATACATAACCAATTAGATCCAATTCTGATGATGGAATGAGTCACGATCAAGGAGAGGACAGGCTGTAAGGTTTTCTCATCTTCAATATTACTAAGGGGTCATGGATTGACCTTCTGGCACTGAAATCTACATATGGTCAGTCATACTATAAAGGCATTCCACTTTAGTAAAGATAAGTCCTTCATTGCTTAGAAAACTGTCAAAATAATTTGACTTTTAAGCATCCACCAAGCCATATACACAACAGCATCATGTTTTTCCTAGCCTTTGCTCAGCTGGATTTTCATAATCCAAGATGTAGTGTAAAATATAATACACAAAGAAGTAAAGAGGACTCTGGCATGTAGACATATTACAATGGGGAAAAAGATAATTTTTGTCTGGTGTTGAGGAAAAAATAAATTGAAAATTCTTGCTGCGCAATCTTACTGACAAAAGAAAGTCCTTGTGTTGCATACCTCAGGAATAGATTTAAGGTGGTAAACTCAGGCAGCTCTCCTGCTATGGCATCACGTTTACCCTCTGTAGCTCATTTTATGACTTTACCCTGTGTAGCTCATTTTATAACTTGTAGTAAAAGGGGTGGAGATGGAAAAGCAAGGCAAGAACTCAGAAATGGTACTTAAATATCATGTTGATGGAAGACAAAAGAGCTTGGGATCTAATGCCGGGCCACTGCAAATATACAAATACTGTGTATTTGGAGAAAGAGCAAAAAAAAATAGTTTGCTATTCTTTAATTTCAAAATGGAGAGCTTGCCTTGGGACTTCATTGCCTTTGAAGTATTTTTCCCAAGACTGCCCGAGCTGCTCAGACGATAGTCACAGCTATCAGAGTGTCATTTCATACGGTGCAAACAAAGACCCATCTTCCCCCAGCATGGTTTAGGATGTACTGCATACCTATCTCTACCAATACCACAAATTGGCTTGTCCAGGGAACTTCATCAGGTATATGATGGACCCACTACTTCAGAGCTTGCTGATAAGATGCCGTGAAATCAGATTATTAAATGCACTCCAAGCATATTTGAAAGCAGTTACCTGGCTTCTAGCCCCACACTTCTAAAGACTCTGGTTATGTACTATTCATGAACTAAAAGCTCATCACTTGTTTGTTTTTCTGTTCTCATGGTTTCTACATTCTCATTCTCACTCATGAGTATACTGTTCCAACTGTTTTTGTTATTTCTGTGTCATGATATAGTAAAATAAAAACTATTTCCTTTAAGGTAGATAAGCCTATTATGGAACCCTATACTCTGTTCTTAATTATTCATTGTCAGATCCCAAAACACAAAGCATGAAGATAAGTGTGTGAGAGCCAAGTCAAGGAAATGGTGGTGAGCCTGAGGGCAAATTCATCTAACATTTCTACTACTGGTGAAAAATATGAAAACACTAACCACTAATTTCGAGGGCTTGTCACCAGGTGCCTTTCAGCAATTCTTACAAATAACTCAATGTAAAAATTATAAAATTTGTCAAAAATCTTGGATTGGTAAGAAAGTCCCTTACTACAGCTATACAGCCCTTGCTTCCTTCCATAATACTCTGTACTGAGGAAATCCGAATATGTTAATAAATTTCTATGAATATAATATGAATTTTAATGTCACTGAACACACACACATACTGATATTCCTGCCATTTCACCAAAAGATAAGGAAAATGAAATGGTAATTGGGAGGTTATGTCCTACCTGAAGATTGTCATTATCCTATCTGGGCACCAATAAAAAAATTAAGATGAGAATCTTCCAGAAGTCACAGCCTGAAATTTTAACCACGTGGCACTAGATAGGGCATGTGTATGACAGAAAGACCCTAAATCTTACGCATGGTTGCAAAATAGGCATTTATTGTCATATTAGGTGACAAATCTATTTACCAGCTATCCCTTCCAGGCAGAAGTAACATTTATGTGAACTTTTTCTAACTGCATTCTCACTGGGCATGTTATTCCTGAGCACAAGAGATCAAGATGCTAGTACCGAAGAACGAAGGCGGTTCATTGTTTCTAATGGGCTTCTTAAGCCATGTGCTATTAGCTGCATGGACAAAGGGCTAATAGTTCACATCTGTTTTACACATCCATAGCTCCCATGAAAATCAAATACTTTAAAAAACACATACATGAACTGGGAGCAGCGAAGGAGACCGAGAAGGGGAGAGAAAGAGGGACGGGGAGAGAGAACTCACTGTGGCAGATTTCCTTAAGCCTCCCGCTGCTGTATCAGTTTAAACACGCGGCTGGGAATTAACTCACTGAGCATACAACAAAAATGTAATGCGAAGAGATTACTGCGTCAGCTCCACCACCTTGATTTATATAAGCTCATTCATTTCAGCAACACCTGGAGAATCCAGTTGCCTGTGCTTCAGTGGCCTCAAGAGTCCTCCCTGGCTCTGATAGAGAAAGTCGCTGGCTGATATTATTCAGGACTAGATTCAACACAAAGCACATTCTGCCCAGAGTCCTCTGAAATGAATCAATGGGTTCACAGAAATGGAAAATAACTGGAAACTGTCTCCTGGCTGGTAAGGAGAGATAACAGTAGTTCCCTGTTTAGTTCTGTGTTCTTCTCCAGAAGCACTTGTACACTGGGAGGCGCAAACCTTTCAACAAATGACAGCCAGTGAATAAGCAGATGTAGGAGGGCCGAACTATGGAAGAAAATCAATGGTGTTTGTGAACGCTACACTGCCTCTAATGGCAACCTCATGGTTTGGGTTCCAAACCATAAACAGACACATTCAGTATTAAAAATCATTGTAAGTGTTTTTTATATTTATTTATTATCAAACACTGCCAATATTAGCTCAAATACCACAGAAAATTCAGGAACCTGCTTCATTCCTTCTCATCTTTGATGAGACATTACCAATCAGATGTATCCAGCTTCTGTTATAAGAAATGGAAAAAAATTAACTTCACACTGTCCAGCAGGATCTCCTCACTTGTGTGGTTTTTACTGAGGATCCATAATCAAAATAACTTAGCTGAACGTCAGTAAATAAAGTCATCACCAAATTGTGCTTCAAACATAAATATATCAACTCCTCAGCTTCCTGCTCCTACCTGTTTCTCATTCCAGCCTCCCAGTTCTATTGTTTGTAGATGGGCCTTAGTGTCCACCTGACCAGGCATGAGTCTGGCAATAAGGACCGACCTGCTTTAATGATCCACTCTCAGGGAGTCAGAATAGTTAAGTATCTAGAAGATATGGCTCTAGGGTGAGAGTGCCCAAGCCTCTGTCTCTAGATTCATTTCTCTTTGTGGGCAAAATACTGAACATCTCTGCATCCCTGTCCTAAATGAGTCTACCACTACCTACCTCACAAGGGTGCTGTGAGGCTACTGTGAGCAGCGTGCAGGATGCTATGTGCAACTGCGAACCTGTTACAAAGGTGCTATGGGATTGAGACCGGGCCAGATCAGTGAGTATCCCCTCCCCCACCACCCGGGAGTCCCAGCTCTGTGAGGATATCCCTCTAGCCTCTCTCTGTGTCTTGGTTTATCTTTGACATCACTGACTTCTGTAACAACAACAAAAAAAATCATTTTAAAAATCCTCTTCTCTCCTTGAGAGATGCTAGCTTGGAAATTTGGTGAGTTTTAAACAAGGAGAACAGAAGTGATTCACTCCCAGGTACTGGGGATGGGGAAGCAGACATTCAGTTCAACGTGAAATGGGAGTTAGCATAGGTATCTTCAAGGGGATGCATCTTACTGGAGAAATTTTTGCCTAGGGCTCTTTGTTGTTTTCAGTCTGACTCCCCAGCTTTCTGTTTTGACAGGCACCCCCTTTCCCTCTAGCAGGAGAGGAAGTTGCAATTCTCATTTTGTGATGATTCTTTGCAGTCTGTTTTGATCAAAGGACAAAATTCTTTTCAACAACTGTTGTAATTGTTTTCTTAGAGGA
>LOJH01068653.1:0-10072 GCA_001685095.1 Ellobius talpinus
GGATGTTGAGCATGACCTTAAGTGTCTTTTGGCCATTTGAACTTCTTCAGTTGTTAAGATGGAGTTTTACTATGTAGCCCAGTCTGGCCTTGGACTCAGGCAGTCCTGCCTTAGTCTCCTGCGGGCTGAGATGATAGTTCACATTCCAGGCTGTTTGGTGACTTTCCAGTGCCGGTGTTCATTATTGGGCCAGTCTGTTCAGCAGTCTTCCCCAGAGTCACTACAGTCCTAGCTCCGCCACATACCAGCTGGGCATCCTTGGAAAGTGGTTTAGCCTCTCTAGGCTTCAGTTTCCTTATTTGTAAAGTAGAGAAGTGGATGTTACCCCATGGGGTTATTTCCAAGGCTGAAGTAACATTACCTTCCAGAATTCAGCATGTGGAATCTTTACCACACATGAGTCATTCCTGTCTTTGGAGTCGGGCCACACATGGGGCTCTTTCGGGTCTTCCTCTGCTGGACTGGAGCACAGGAGTGGGGATAAGGTGAAGGACACCACCCAGTGGCCTCAGAGAAGCCTGTGTTTGGCATTTCCAGGCGGCAGCTCCCAGAAGGGCGAGGAGGCATCTAGGAAATGACATGAGCTGAGCTCCAGAACAGCCACCATGGACCACAGACATGATTTTCTAGGATGGATGTACCAGTGTGGATTGATCAGCATGGGGTGATGATGATAAGCCCCAGAGAGGCCTGTGTTGTTTAGACTCCCAATTTCGTGACCAAAGATATCTCCACTATCGCTTCCTCTGTGGATGATTAGATTTAAGTCACTTCATTCTCTTGGTATAGTGCCTTCAGCCTTGGTCATTTTCCAAGATCCATTAGGGAATGGGAAAGGGTAGGGAAATCTCTGAGGAAGAGGTCTTAGTGGGGCTTTTGTGGCTGTGTTCTTTCTTTTGGGTCTTTGCTTGCCCCTGAGTTACACAGTGGGTGGGTGACATCACCACCCCATTCCACTGATGTTCAGGAAGCCACGGCTGATGCTGAATAGAGCCAGGCCCTCATGGGTCACTACAGGCAGTGCCACCATGTGCTCTCAGAGTTCAGCACCATGATAGGTTTGATGACGGCATATACTTAACAGCAGAGAAAATCAAGGCTGAAACAGAGAAAGCATAGCTAACTCAGGCCCTCAGCTGGCAGAGCAGCAGTGAAAACATGCCTGAAGTGGCTGCTTGGAGCTCACAGGAGTCCCACTGAGTCCACATAATGGACGCACTTACAGCATGGTCACATTCATCTAGTATTCTTGACACCATCCTGAGAGGCGAGGCGAGGTGAGGAGGGATCCCTCCATCAGAGGCAGTAAGTACACATTTCTTGTCCAAAGTCATCTGGACATTAGTGACTGGGACAGGGGTCAATTCCACAGGCTTCTGGGACCATGCTCCTCCAAAGAGCTCCTTCCCACTATACTTGGGTTCCATGCCCTGAACATCCTGGAGGAGTACTGGGAGGGAGGAGATGAACTGGTGGTGGCAACATGTGTCCTCAGGTTGGGAGGTGCACAAAGGCCAGGTGAGGAAGGGATACAGATGAGATCCTTTCACAACTCAGAACTGGCATTCTTCCCTGTAATCCCATGTTGGGCCCTTTCTGGGCTCTGACAAAGTCAGAGGAAGGATGAGAGGAAGAGAATGGAGAGCAGGATGAGAGGGGGAGAGAGTGGCAGAGAGAGGCAGAGAGAGACAGAGACAGAGACAGAGACTTTCCTTCCCCGCTGTGTCTCCCAGTCTAGGCTGGATCTTCTTTCTTCCTAGTTTGAAGACTTGGTGAACTATGTGTCAGAGGACCTGACAAAGGGCTTGGGCACAGCTAGAGTATGTCCCCTGGGCGTAGTAGTATGAGCCTATACTCTCAGCACTTGGGAGATAGAGGCAGGAAGATCAGGAGTTCAAGGTCATCCTTGTCTACGTTGAAGACCATCTTGGTATACATGAGACTATCTTAGAAGCAAGAAAAGAGAGGGTAAATCTGGAGGAAATTCCACAGACGTCGACCACTGGAGGGCTAGAGGCACTGTATGCACAGTGCTGAGGAGGAGCACCTGAAGCTGTGCACTGCCGCATATCTTAGAGAAGCATCCATCCCTCCACAGCACCACAGCTCTTGAACCTGTCATCTCAGCATTACCTGGCTGTGAGGTCCAGAATCCTGTAGGGCGTGGTGGGCCCTCTGGCTCCGCTGTTGATATTCACTGAGCCACAGGGCTTCTGGCTTTAGCTGGTTTATCATATTGCATTTGAATGGAAAAGGTGTGGTTGAAGATTTAACTGATAATCTTTTATCATCAAAATAAAACTTTATGCCATCAATACAACAAACTAACCCATAAAATAGCCCAAAGGAAGACTGGGAACATTTTTGATCTTTATTTTTTTATAGTTTATTATTACAGAATATCAAGTTTCTTGTTAAGACTCTGTTTATCCAAGTAGCCAAAGCTTAACGAAGTTAATAGAGACAAAAAGGCTAGACATAAATTTTTAAGTCATTGCTGTTAAGCTGGTAGACCTTGAAAATTTATAAATCATATTTATCAAATAAATCTAGAAGCCTGGTACTGAACAGGTAGCAGAGACATAAGTAGTTAGACATAAGTCAGTTTCTGTTAACCTAAGTACACTTTTGTAACCCTGGGAATTTATCATCACATCAAAACTCATCCTAACCCAAAATAGTCTGAAGACCTGCTGCTGTCTCCACAGTCTAAAAGGGAGATCCAGTGATAAGCAGAGAACTCAGTAGGACAAAGAAGTTTTATGAGTGCTGCCTTAGTTGGTTTATACTATGTGGTCATCTTAATCAAGATGGTGGTGAAGTCACATAGCTCGTACCCTTTAACTTTAGTAAAGATGGCTTCCAGCCACATGTTTGCTTCCATCCTAATGAGACGATCAGCCAAGATGGAGGCAAGTCATTTGATTGCTATTTTAAATATCTTTCTAGTAGGTCTATTTTTTAGACGAGGGCTGAATCCACGTTACATATACAGTATATTCTAAACTAGACTTGAATCACACATCTACTATGTTGCAGCAAAATGAAGATTCCCTATGTACAGATTTTTAACTATAAGTCTTTTGTTACAGGTTTTAACTTAAATTTTGTTACAGATTTTTTTAACCATTCCCAATGAACTCACAAATTCTGAGATAGTTTACAGGATAGTCTTAAGGGATTTTTTTTGAGAGTAGAAAGTAGAGAAATTGTAGAGATAAAGGATTTTTTTGAAGAGTGAAAAGTAGACCAGTCTTAGAGATAAGAGACTTGGAAGTGTAGAGCAGAGTGAGTTTAGACTCTGGGATCATTTGTTGTGCAGCAGCAGAAGTTGTTACCGTGTGAGAGCATCTGAACTTGGGTGTGCCATCTTTGGCCATTGAGTGTCCCTGAGGCCATTTGCAGTGAGACAACCAGGCTTTAACAAAATCCCTGGGGCGAACTCCACTGGAGGGACTTCCTATTAACTCCAAGAGGGAACTGAGAGACCAAGAGAAGCCTGGGAGGGGCGGGGGGATGGGGGCACACAGACACTGCAGGACTTGCATGAGGGAGCTATGTGCCAGAAGGGTCAGGTTTGCAGAGCCCCAGAAGGGCTTAAGGAAGAGACAAAGCAGGCAGCTCTGAGCAGAGGAGAGGAAACTCCAGGGAGGAGCTGAGAAAAGGGGAGCAGAGGAGGGAAAAGTGTCATGGTGACTTGAATTTCAATCTGGGGCATCCCCAAGCAGACTAAGAGACTTGTCATAGAGAAATGTCCCAAATCACAGAGGAGAGGAATCCTTTTTCAAGTGGCAGGGGGTCAGTATGGTTAGAGGAGCCTCGTGGCAGATCAGTATGGCTTTTGTAGTAATAGTAGACAAAGCAGGTAGCTCCAGGGTGATTCTTACTCAGTAGAGAAGGAGAGGAGAGAGCAGGGGAAGGGGTGGATGGGAGAGGCTTTTGGGAAAAAGAAGGGGGTCGGTATCTTTAGTAGACAGACGGCCATGTGTGGGCATAGCAGGCCAGAGATGTGTAACAAGTACCCAGGAGGCGCAGCAGGCAGCAGGAGCCAGAGAGACTTACGGAGTAGATGAGGAAGATCAATGATTAGAGAGCAGCTAAAGGGATGGACTCTAGAATTTAGGAGAGTCACATCAGCAGCTTGGTTTGGAGAGGTTGCTACTCCTGTGACCGCTCCTAGGTATGGTTAAGGAGAAGGACATTATTGCAGATATAAGGGAGAATACAGCCAGAGGCATTTGGAAGGGTCCAGACTGAACAGGGTCATCAGACTGAACCATTCCAAGAGAGGAGGGGTAGGGGAGGAGAGGAGCCAGGGACCAAGAGACCACAAGGACATGAGGACATGTAGCCAAGATGGCTGGTTCACACAGAGAAGAGAAGGGAAAGGAAACAAAGCTGGGGATGGAGAGGGCGAGAGCAGGTGGTGGGGCATGCTAGCCCAGATGACTCTCTCAGCCACTTGCCCTGAGTTTGAGACCTAGCAACGTTGTTTTGTCCTTGAGGGGACTCCTCCCATGAACACTGCACATCCTGGGTGAGGAGAGTTTTGCTGTTCTTTCGGGTCTTTTAGAGGCCTTGTGAAACACACTCAAGGGTGGTGCCCTCTAGTTACCATTACTCCCCGTGGCTACCCCAGCCTTGGTGCTTCCTTCCAGTGGTCCTCTCATGCACTGGCAGATCTCTGGTGTAGGAGCACCTGCCCTGAGCCTGCTTCTCCAGGGAGCTTCCAGAAGGAGCTGCTCCGTCTGGAACAGGCAGGCTGAGGTCAAGGCTGTTATACTGAGATGGTGTTTCTCTGGCAACCTTAGGCACCACCAGTATGTCCCCTCACTGGACAGAGGACACTGAGGCCCAGGGAGAAGAGCTGTTTTAATGTAGCTCATGCATTAAGACAGAGGGCCAAGGAAACCAGAGACCTGGCTGTCCCCTACCTGATATGCAAAGCATTTATTGAGCACCTACTGCATACACTGTAATGTGGTGCCTGATTTCCAGTTTTGCAGGACTCTTAAAGACAGGAAGTTCTTGGTATAGCTGTTTGAAGGTAGCCAAGGGACACCTCCTCACTGATCTAGGCACTCCAGCCTCACAGCTGAGCAGAGGGCTTCCAGAGTTAGGGTAGGCCCCACTGAGCCTCCAGCCCACATGTCTTCTCTTTCCTAACCTCTTCTCTCTCTCCAGCCCGTGCTCCCCTCTACTTCTCCTCTACCTTGTCTCATAAATTCTTCCCCTCGTGTTCTTGCCAAGGGACTGAGTGAAAGGAAGGGACATTGGAATCAATTAGGAGACTCTGGAAGGCTCTTGAGTCTGGAGACCATCACTGGCGAATGGCAGCCCTGCCCTGGGAGTCAGAGCAATACCTTCCAGGAAGAGAGGACTGTGGGGTGGGGCCAACTGTGTTACTAGGAAGCTCCTCCTTCCCCGCAGAGTGGGGGTGAAGAGCCTGGGTTCTGTTGTGCGCTCCTTCACTGTCTCCTCTTGTCTCTGAGTCTCAGTCTCCTATTCTATGGCAGAGGGACCTTGTAGTAGTGATACAGAGAGTCTCATGGTGTCTTCTGAGGTCAGAAACTCATTTTCTCTCTGTGCTCCCTAATCCTGTCCCTGGACCACCTGATTCTACCTGAAGGGAAGAGGTGGAGGAGTTGGAGTAGTGGGCAGAAAGGGTACATCTGGCTTGGTGACATTAATGGGCCCAGGCACAGTTGTAAAGCTCTGAGCAAACCATACCTGCTGTGAGTCCTGAAGGCCCAGCCTGCTGCCCACTGCTGTGTGAAGTGGGATGCAGTGGAGGGGCCTGGAGCCAGCTGGCAGCTGGCAGCATTGCCCTAGAAGTGGCAACTAGGCTGAGCAGTGCTTTCCATCTTGCAAAAGACAGCAGCTTGCAGGTCAGGCCTTGCCTTGAGTGACTCCATTTTACAGGCTCCCTTCAGAATGCACATTCTGAGGTAGATGACATCATGTCAGGACAAGTAACAACTATCTGCACAAAGCAAACTGAGAGCTCCACACCAAACACAGATCTATACAAATGTCCTCTTAGGAATGATGAACTTGTCAGATTAGGTCAGGAGCACCTGTGTGTTATTGTAAGAAAATTACTGTTGTCTTCTGAGAATTAATATTAGTGATTAAGATTGGCATAAGAGAACCTCTGATGGTCAAGGGCCTTGTCAAGTTAAATCTACAGTGCTCAGTGCTGAAGAAATGGCTAAGCTGTTAAGAGCATGTATTCCTCTTGTGGAGGGGTTTGGTCTCAGAATTCACAAGCGCTTGGAACTGGCAGCTCTAGGAAGATTCAACACCTCTGTCCTCTGAGGGCATCTGTGTTTTGTGCACATATTCATACCACCCCATACACTAATTAATAAAATAAATTTCTCTACCCTTTTTTTGGGAGACAGGATTTCTCTTTGTAGCCCTGGCTTTCCTGGAATTCGCTCTACAGACTGACGTTGGACTCACGAGATCTGCCTGCCTTTACCTCTTGAGCGTTGGTATTAAAGGTATCACTATGTCCAGCTAAGAATAAAATAAATCTTTAAAGAATAACACTTGGTGAGTTAAAGTCAACAAGGCTGAGGTAGCATATGAATTTATTATTCAGTAAATTCTGACACTGTGGAGAAACATAAAAGTGCTCAGGACACTGGCATAGCGCCGAGAGGACTTGGCGCTCACTTTGCAAGGTGCCAAGGCTGGGTGCTGAGGTAGGAGAGGAGCTAGGCTCAATCCCATCCACAGGGAGTCTAGGGTCTAGAGCATGCAAGCATGCATGGGTAAGAATGGAGGTGAGAGGGAGGCAGCTAGGGAGGCTGCAGGCCTTGGGGTGCCCGTCTCTGCAGGGGATGCGCTTCTTAAAGAGGAAATCAGATGTGTTGCTGTCCAGGCTCCCCACCGTGACCTTCAGGTGGCTCTGTTTTCTCCCCCATCTTCTCCCTCATATCCTTCTTCATCTTTTTCCTTCTCCCCACTCCTCCCCTTCCTCCTCTTTCTCTGCTTCTTCCTCCTCTTCTTGCTCCTCCTTCTGCTCCTCTCACTTCTCCTTCTCTCCACTTTCAGCTCCAGGTCTTTCCACTTCTTCCCTCTCCCGGCTCCTCCCCTATCTCTCCTCTGTCTTCTCTGGCTACTCTACCTTCTTTTAGTTCCTCAAGCACAAGACCTTTGCCCTGACAAAGCCTATTTCCTACTACACATTTTGCAGTCCTGACAGCTGAGGATGAAATGCATCTCCTCAGGGAGGCCATCCAGGGCTGCCACAGCCCAAAGGGCTCTGTCCTGATCTTGGTGCCCATTCTTTAGTGTGCAGAGCTCATCTGTTTATCACTGGGCTTCAGGTGTCCATGTAGCTTCTGTTGCTCTCTTCCATTTAGCATGTAGCCTGTCACCCAGCAGGAGCCATAAGATATCAATAAATATTTTTTAACTGTCAGCAAATATTTATTGAGTGACTATGTTAAGGTGATGATGGCTGTCTTGGCCTTGGAAGGTTGAGCAGGGCCCTTAAAAATGTTTGACTACAGCAATGAAAGCTAGCCACCAGTAGCTTGTGAATCTGCTGTTTACTTAGCGATGTTTCTGGATGTACACTGTAGATTATGCAGTTTAGCAATGTACTTAGTGTCTTGCAAACCTTCAGCATGTTGTCATATGTCTTCAAGCTTGACACTTCATGGTCACAATATGGTTTCTACAGCTTCAGCTATCATAGTGTCTAAGATAGGAAGAGAGGTAAGGAAGCTAAAGGAACCTTTTGAAGCCCTTTGAGTACACTGGATTTCAGGAAAGCCTTTACTATGAAGTGTACCTCCCAATGAGATCCCTTTTTATATTATTGTACGTTGCCACCCACCAATGAGATTTGTTTTATGTTATTATAAATCTAAACTAGAGATATGTTCACTGAAGATCAATGAAAGGCCAAGGACAGATGCAGCCATGATTACCTTGGACCAATTGACAGTCATCTTTTGGGTTGGAGGCAACTCTAGAAGAATTTGATAGTTAAGAAGAGGCAAGGTAAGAGGGCAGGACCACCTTTCCAATCTCTAGGGCTATCTTCCTCCTAGTCATTCACACGGCAGGGAAGCTAAGTGATGCTCAAGGTTACATAGGAAACACTTCTTCAGTTCAGAAACTGGGGCTCCCCTGGGGTACCCTATGTGACTTTAGCCCCTCTCATCCTTCATGCTTTGTGGCATTCTTCCCACAGGACGTTCTAATCTCCAAGGAGAGTGACCAGTTACTTACCCACCAGTCTCTTTTAAGCACCCAGGATAGAGCCTGGTACTATTGAGTGAATGAGAATAGGCCTCAAGGTGTGCAACAGGCACAGCCTTGCCCTGGTCTACCCACCTTTTAGTATGAAGCTGAAGTCCTGGGGAACCGCTGTTGGTTAAGGTCAACAATAATGAGGGTCAACTGTATATGGGTATAACCACAAACTGAGGAGCAGACAGAAAGGGGGTATGGACAGCCCCAGGGCAGAGACCCTGTGAAAAAAACCCATCTTTCATTCAGAGCTGTCTGGAAGTGAACTGGCTGCTTTGGGAACGGCAAGTTTCTCCCACTGCTGGGGCAGCAGTGGAGCATGCTCAGATGCGAGCATCACAAACCACCAGTCCCTGGAATCAAAGACCCTGGCAGATTCTTCTTCTAATAAACTGTCGTAAGAGCACTAACTAACAGTACCCACAGGGTTTCTGGTTCTCATAACTGGAGAAATGGAGTTACAGAGAAAGGAAGCAGCTTGCCCATGGGTCACACAATGAGTTGATGGTTAAGGTTGGCTTTCAGCACAGAGATGAGGACCAGAGGCTCTTCTCTCTACCCTGAGATCACATTGGCTTTTCCAGTCCCTTGGAGGTGGAAGACTCTGTGACTGCGGATTTTGATTCTAGCTTTGCCAAGGTCTTTTCTCTCAAGTTCTAACTCAGACCTGGCTCAGGGATGCCATGATGCTCATGCTGTGACTCCCAAAGCATTTGATGTCAACTTTATTGGTGACAAGCTAGCCTGGCCCTTGTAATCTGGGTTAAACTTGGCTTAATGAAAACTTCCCCAATTGTTTTAATCTCTCGTTTTAGTTCAGGCCTGTTTCTGCACTGCAGGCTGGTCACCCATCCTGGCGCCACTGTCAGAGAGTTACATCTGGGGAAACACTTGCCTTGTGGAGATTCTGCCCAGTTCCCTCTGAGATGCCCCCTGGGGAGCAGGGAGCTCCCCATGGGCTCTCCACTCTTGGTGGCCAATGTGGGTGGGGGCCAGCTGCTCTGCTGATGAGCGGTGTGGGAGGAGAGAATCTAGAAGAAGCAGGGAGGGAAGGATGCTGGGAGGTGCACATGGCGCTCTCAGCCCTGTGTTCTGTTCCCAGCTCAGCGCTGGCCTAGAGGTGTTGTCACCACCCCAGGCTTCTGGTGAGAGGCTGCTCTGGGCTCCCAGAAAGCAAAGAGGAGCGTGGAGCTTCAGGAAGCTTCTGTGGCCACCATGGTGATGGCTGATTTGTGGATGAGGTATTGTAACCCATCATCCTGTCTCAAGGAGGTCACGTTTTCCTACCATCTCTAAAGCAGCTGGGCTCACTCTGTGTGTGTGGTTGTTGCCCCGACTTGTTGTCCCAAGACATCAGCACAGTCCTACCTTGTCAGAATATAGTTCAAGAATGGAGTCATGTGAGGAAATGTCTGAGTGCTTGTGAGAAAACTCCAAGAAACCAAAGGCAAGAGTCTTGTGACCTCAGTTTCTTCGAAAGCACAGAGTTGTTCTTGGATTGTGCTTCCGTGCTCCTCCCCATGTATCGTATAAGAGTAAATTTACTGACCATTGCTATTTGTTTATATAACTCTATAGAAAAACGTGTTTTTGCTGCCTGTGACTTGTCCACCATGTGAAGCTTGCTCACCACCCTTGTGATTGTACACTTTATTCATGCGTCGCCTTTTTTTCCCTTAAGATTTGTTTATTTTGTAAACCAGTGCTTTCTCTGCATGTATGCCACTTTTATGCCTGAAGAGGGCATCAGATTCCACTATAGATGGTTGTGAGCCACCATGTGGTTGCTGGGAATTGAACT
>LOJH01068654.1:0-10072 GCA_001685095.1 Ellobius talpinus
GCTATTACAAATAATGCTGCTATGAACATAGTTGAGCAAATGTCCTTGTGGTGTAATTGAGCATCCTTTGGGTAAATGCCCAAGAGTGGTATTGCTGGGTCTTGAGGTAGACTGATTTCCAGTTTTCTGAGAAACCACCACACTGATTTCCAAAGTGACTGTACAAAGTTACAAAGTTACAAGTTTATACTTTGACCAGTAGTGGAGAAGTTTTCCTCTTTCTCTACAACCTCTCCAGCATAAGTTGTCATCAGTGCTTTTGATCTTGGCCATTTTGACTATATAAGATGGTATCTCAGAGTTGTTTTGATTTGCATTTCCCAGATGGCTAAGGATGTTGAACAATTCCTTAAATGTCCTTTTGCCATTTGAGATTCTTCTGTTGAGAATTCTCTGTTTAAGTTTATATCCCATTTTTAATTGGATCATTTGGTATTTTGATGTCTAGTGTCTTGAGTTCTTTATATATTTTGGAGATCAGCCCTGTGTCAGATGTGGAGTTGATGAAGATCGTTTCCCATCCTCTAGGCTGTCCTTTAAGACCTTGAAAGAATAATATTCAACTTCATATGGGGGAAAGAAAAAACCCAGGATAGTCAAAACAATCCTGTACAATAAAAGAACCTCCGGAGTCATTACTATCCCTGACTTCAAGCTATACTATAGAGCTATAGTAATAAAACCAGCTTGGTATTGGCATAAAAACAGACATGGGAATCAATGAAATTGAATCAAAGACCCTGACATTAATCCACACACCTATGAATACCTGATTTTTGACAAAAAAGCCAAAATTCTGCAATGAAAAAAAAGCATCTTCAACAAATGGTGCTGGCACAACTGGATGTCAACCTGTAGAAGAATGGAAATAGATCCATATCTTTTGTTCATTCTTAATATTTAAGTACTGTCAAATCTTTTTTTAATCTTAAAAGGAATGGATTATAGAGTATGAATTTTGAACACATGATCCCTCTGACATCATCAGTGTGCACCATGCACAAAACTCAAGTTCAAGTAGATCAAATACCTCAACATAAAGCCAGTTATACTGAACCTCATAGAAGAGAAAGTGGAAGTATGCTTGAACACATTGGCACAGGAGACTCCTTCCTAAATATAACACCAGTAGCACAGACACTGAGAGCAACAATCAATAGATGGGACCTCCTGAAACTGAGAAGCTTCTGTAAGCCAAAGGACACAGTGGTAAATAGGACAAAAGGGCAGTCCACTGCAACATCTGGCACACTGATGACATCAGAGGGATTATGTGTTCAAAATTTATACTCTATAGTCCATTCCTTTTAAGATTGAAAAAAAATGATTTGACAGTACTTAAATATTAAGAATGAACAAAAGAAATAAAGTTTTTGGCCTTGAGGGTTTTGGTGTTTGTTGTTGTTATGTTTCTGATTTGGGGATTGGTTTGTTCATTTTCTTTTGTTTTTCAGTTGGTTTCATTTATTTTAAGGGGGGATGTTTTTGAGACAGCGTCTTCATGTGTTTCCCACATTGGCCTTGAACTTGTAGCAATCTTTCTGCCTCCACTTCCCCAGTGTTAGCATGACAAATACCCAGCACTATAGCCAGCCCTCCTTCCTAGTTTTTAATCATCTTTAAAGCTGTACAATACTGTTGTCAGATTCCTATTTAAAATTTCTCCTATTAAAAATATCTCTCTTTAAAATTATATAAGGGATTGTTGAGATGGCTCAACAGTGAGAAGCATTCAGGGCTCTTCCAGGGGACCCAAGTTCATTACCAGGACTCACATCCGACAACAACCTGTAAATGCATGTCCAAAGACTCTGAGCCCACTTCTAACCTCTGCAGGCACTGGGCATGCTCCCATATAGACAGGGTACACAACTAACACACAACAAGGGTACACAGACATATACACATAAGTTTAGACTGTTTAAGAGTGTATTTAAAATTGTTTAAGAAAAATTATTCAAGTTTTCTTTTATTTAAAACAAAGAATCTGGGCATTGACAGCTCACATCCATAATCCCAACACTAAGAAGGTTGAGACAGGACTTCCGAGAGCTCAAGGCACACAGTTACAGATCAGTGTGTGCCAACAAAAGAGAATAAACAAACAAACAAATAAATTTATCTTAATGGAGATGATTCATTTCAATACCATTAGGCACGAAGGTTTTTCTGTGCTAAGACTTAAAGAATGCATTTCATAAGGGGAATTATAGAATCCATAGATTTATGTTGACAATATTTGCTTCCCTAAATAGTTATTCCTGTTTACACGAAGCCTGGAACTGCCTAGTCCACAGTTATGAGTGACAAGCTACAGGGGTAACTGCAGGCAACCAGGCCCCTCCTACTTCAGTCCACATCAAACACATGTTACAACTGAAAGGCTCTGGAAATACTGGCTTGTTTGCACACAAATTCAGACGTTGGTGTAAAGAACTCATAGGTGAGACACAAGTTCTAAAGATCTCCTAAGCTCTAAAACCTTAAGTTTTCGACAAGACTTGTCCTTCTGGTAGGTGAAGAAAAGGCCTTAATTAGGAAGGCAACCTCAAAGCCTGAACAGGAAATTTAATACCTACACGTGGGGTCGGTGCTTTAATCGGATTAACGGGGGCCCACATGCAAAGTGGAAGCCAGACAAAAGCCTTGTCAGCTAGGCTGGATGGTGGGGAGAAGGCTGGCGCCCAGGTCTGCAGCTGGCACAACTCGGAGCTAGCTGTGACTGCCCTGGAAGGCTGTCTGCTTTCATCCTGCCCGTGAATAGCAGCTGCAGGACAGGAAGTCGTAAGGCGACTCTGAGAGGCATGAACTGACCTGAAATATCTTCTCAGCCCCTCTTCTGAACCTCTAACCCTATACCCACCCAAGAATAAACGACATTCTTGAAGAACCCGCCCCCAGCCACAAACGTTTCTTCCCCATTTCCAGAACTGCAGTTTACAGATTCCCTTTGCTTTCTGACAGGACCCACCGCTATTCCCCAAGATCCCCTTTGCTTTCTGACAGGACCCACCGCTATGCCCCAAGATTCCCTTTGCTTCCTGACAGGACCCACCGCTATTCCCCAAGGTCCGGCTCCGAATTAGGATGCACGTATGGTAAGCATAACTAATACTTGAGAAGCGGGTACATCTGATTCATTTTTTTCTTTCCTATCTTGCCCAGAACTGGATTCCCATGTAACAGTTGGTCACCTGGCACATTTACATATCCATTCATTCATTCAAAAATTGACTGTGTTCTCCTTATGTGTCCAGTCTAATGAGAGGATCTGAGAACTCAAAATGGATGCTGATTGGTAATTCTGGCCTCATTTACTTAGCAGTTGCATAAACTGGGACAAAAAGCTAATTTGTCTAAGTCTCAGATTTCTCGGGTATGTGAGGAAATAATGGTACCTGTCTTGCAACATTTAATAACCGAAAATGCCTTCTAAATTAAGTTAAATAACACAGACAATGGTGCTCATTCCATGTGCAATATCACAAAAGGATAGTTTAGTCACCAATGTGACTGAAAAAGGATAATAATTGAGGGCCACTAAGATGGCTTAGTGGGTAACAGCTCTTGCCACTAAGACTGAGGAACTGAATTCAAGCCCTGGGCCCTGCATGATAGAAGGAGAGAACCAACCCTTGCAAGGTGTCCTCTGAGCTCTACATGTATGTTGTGCCATGTATGTGTGTGTATGTGTGTGTGCACACGCACACACACAAACACTAAATAGTTTTAATTTAAATTTTTTAGCAGATTATGGTTTTAAATTGTTTTAGAAACTATTACAAGAAAACTACAAAATATTGTTTCATATTTGATGTGCAAAACAACTTTCTAGCTCTAGAACTGATTTTCAGTGAAGCCTGTAAATTCCACCCCTAGTGGAGGATAGGCGCAACTGACTTCATCTTGGGAATCAGAAGTAGTTCAGACCCCACTTATTGGACCGGTGTTTCTTAAGATCCACCTGCCTTCATCTTCTCATGTAACTCTACCTTCTTAGCACAGGGGACATGCTTGTCCCCTAGAGATCATATTAGTATAGCCAGTGCCACTATATATGTGGTGGCTAGCCTCTAGCATCAACTTTTGATGGCATTAGTATTCCCACAGGATCCAACAAGGATCTGGGTTCTCCCAAGTCATCCGGTGTAAATGGGAGACTCCTTTTTCATTTCCTGGTCACCCAGACCCGAATAATCACACAAAAACTATATTAATTACAACACTGTTCAGCCAGTAGCTCAAGCGTAACCCTAGTCAGCTCTTATATCTTAAATCAACCCATTTCTATTAATCTATGTATCACCACAAGGTTGTGGCCTGCCAGTAAGGTTCTGGCACCTTTCTCCTTCAGCAGCTACATGGCATCTGCCCGATTCCACCTTCTTTCTCCCTGCATTCAGTTTAGTTTTCTTACCTAGCTCTATTCTGTCCTGCCATAGAACAAAACAGCTTCTTTATTAACCAATGGTAATAAAACATTCACAGCATACAGAAGGGATCCCACATCGGCCCGGGGACACTCTGCATTTGTCTGCTGGAGGCTTGACATGCTTTGCAGTCTCACGTCACATGAACTTCCTTCCTACAATCAGCTACTACCACTCTCCCCATTGAAATGGGACCTACGGAAGAGCATTAGTTAGTCTCCCCAAGGTGCCCTAGAATATGTATGTGTGTACAATGTACGCATGAATTCACATGGGATATATTCTCTACATCTCTCGATCTCAGAAGATGTATCTGTTTGTTGCCTCCCTCCTATGAAACAGGGAAGAGTGCAGGGAATCTACTCTCAGGTAGTCGCATGTCCCTGACTCCAACCACATCCCTTCTTTGATCCACCTCTTTCTTTCCTGGGGGTGGGGAGCTCCTCTTCTGCTATCATGCATTTGCTACTGAACACTGGTCTGTGGACCAGCAGCAAGGGCATCACCTTGAGCACGTTAAAATAGATATAGTATTGAGTTCTAAGCCATATCAGAGGAATTAGAAACTGCATTTGACAAGATCCACAGGTAAAGGAAACTTTGTCAACATAGACAGTGGCTTGAAGACATATGTGACCTTAAGAAGTATACAGAACTAACTAGTTTTCCTAGCTGTGAAATGGAAACAATCTATCCATTTCCAAGACTCACATGAGGATTAAATGAGGGAAATGAAACTTCTAGAATGAGATAAACCTGGCCACCCTCTTCCAGATTTCCCCATTAAGCTGGACACTGCATCTCCATGTGATGTGGGATTATCCTCTGTATGCTATGAATATTTTTATTACCATTGGTTATTAAAGAATCTGTTTCAGCCAGTGGTTTAGTAGAGTAAAACCAGGTGGGAAATCTGAACAGAGATATAGACAGAATGTAGGTGAAGTCAGAGAGACACCATGTAGCTGCCAAAGGAGACAGACGCCAGAACCTTGCCCACTAAGCGACAGCCTTGTGGTGATACACGGATTAATAGAAATGAGAAAAATGAGTTAATTTAAGCTATAAGAGTTAGCCAGGAACATTCCTAAACTATTGGCTAAACAGTATTGTAATTAATATAGTTTCTGTGTGATTATTCAGGTCTATGCAGCTAGAAAACGGATGAGCAGTCTCTACCTACACACATGCATAAACAGTACTTGTCTGACAGTGAATTCCATCCTTTTGAGCACAGAGCACTGAAATGCATCCCCAAGTGAATGTCTCATGTTTCTGTTCACAATCACTGGCAAAATCTCTGATTCATTTGGCTTTTTAGCTTAATGCACCATGGCATAAAGCTTCATCGGGTATGGCTAGGGCATGACTAGGCTTAAAGGACATCAAGAGCTTCAACTTCATCTCACCTGATCCCAAGGCTCCACTCTCAGTCTGAGTCTCACATAACTCACATTTTATTTTTTGTTGTTGTTGTTTAAGTTACAAAAGTAGGAATATTTGAAAAAACTAGCCAACTAAAATGTCAGTTTCCATAGCATGAGACTTTAGGCCAAATTAATGTTGATGCTTCAAGAATTAGAACAAAGAGCTGAATATGGTGGTACAGACCTGCAATTACATTACTCAAGAAGTTGGAGCTGGAGAATCAGGGATCCAAGGCCCATGTGATCTACCTAGTGAGTTCCAAACAAGCCTGGGCTACACAGCAAGACCCTGTCTACCAAAAACAGAAGATTTGGCATGAACTGATCTTTGGGTCACTGCCTTATACTATGGTTTGAGTGCTATGGGGACCCCAAATGGTCAAAAGTTGAAATTCCCAAATTTATATGTTAGTAGAAATAAGAGCACCCATGTTCCACTACTTATATGTTACTGGAATTTATATATTAGCAGAAATCAGATACACCTATGAAAGTAGTGCCCTGGTGACTCCATGAGTATGCTTGATAAATCTTCCTATTAAGACCCAAGCTAACAGACTTGCTTTCTCTCCCCTTGATCCACTCCCTCATGTTATGAAGCAGCAAGAAGATACCCACCGGATGCTCTGTAGATACTGAACCAGCCTCTAGAACCAGGAACAAATCCCAAACTTTCTGGAAAAAGTACCTGGCCCTGACATGTGTTTTTGTTGTTGTTTAGAGTTTTGACAGGTTTTGATGGTTTGGGGTTTGTTTTGTTTTGCTTTATTTGTTTTTTGTTTTTGTTTTTGTTTTTTTTTGCTGGTTGGTTGGTCTTTGGTTGTTTTGTAGCAACAGTAAGCAGCTCTGAGTATGCATAATCAAGTAGAGGCAATTGTCTTGGGTGTTGCTATGTAGTTTTGTTTTTTGAGATAGGGTCTCACTCTGTAGACCAGGCTAGCTTTGAACTCACAGAGATCTGCCTGCCTCTACCTCCCAGGTCCTGGGACTGAATATAAGTATTACTATACCCAGCATATTTTTCCTTTTCTTTCTTTTTTAACAATATTTACAGCACAAGAAGTTTATCATCATTGCCTATTTAAAAACAAAAAAAGATGTGGATTGCTGGAGACATAAGAGCAATTTCCACTAAGTCAATACATAACAGAAGTATATTCCAACTTCCAAATTCTTATCAAAGATTATGTTTCCCTTAGTTGGAGAATTCCTGTTAAGGTTCCAATCTCGATTTACAATGAGGCAGGTTAACTAGACACATTCAGAGAAACTATCTCTCTCTATGAAATGTCCTCCTGTGCTTTCAGATCAGTACATCTGACATTATTTTTATACAAGACGATAATTTCTTCCTATCAAGTTGCACACAGAAGACTGACAGCAAATAGGGCAGCCAAAATACTCTGGATAAAAACAGGACATTAGACTACATGCCCGGCCCTGCTAAATTGTGCCCTAGGGAAGATCCTGGCCCCCCCTCAGAACTCTCAAATTCCTTGTGTGCACGTCACAAACCTACTGCCTCGGATGATCAAAGCCAGGGGCTGGGAAGCTTTCCTGAAAAAGACCAGATAGCATTTAGTGTTGAAGACCAAATGTCTCTGTTGCAAAGACTCAAATCTGCTGTTGTAGCTCAACAGCAGCCAAGGACAGTGAAGGGCCAAATGGGTATGACAAGCCTCCAATGGACTCCATCTATCCAAATAAATGCCACCTTGACGTGGCCCGTAGACTGCAGCTGGCCAATCCTGATCGACAGATACCATTTTACCATGTCTTGTGTCACATGATATGAAGAAGTACATGAAGAGAAAAATCATAGGAGACATCTAAAATTCCATGGGGACATCTTGAATTTTGATTCAGTTTCTCTTTACCCACAATATTTGCCAAAGTAGATAAGATATGAAAGTCAACTCTTACACATTTACCAGGAGGCCGTTTAGGAACTCAATACTATGTCTTATTCTAGAAATTGCAATCATCCCAACTATAATCTTTCTCACCAGTAAATTCTAATTCTTGGAAGACGCATGTTCATTGCAATTCTCCTGGAAAATCCACCTCAAAAAGACATGTCTCATTCATAGCACACAAAATTGGTTTTCCCTTTCTCTTTCAGAAGAAGAGAAAGAGCGGATTACTATACTGAAAAGAATAGAAATAGCTAAGATTTTTCGTAAAACAAACATTATGTTTGAGTGGCTTAAATATAGGGAGTGGAAGGAAATGGGGTTAATGGCAATTTTGATAGATCTTAGACACTTACTAGGCTATTATCTCATTATGCAGTTATAGTATATAGTTGTGGCCCTATGTTTTGGGCTTATGGAAAGGGGTATCCAGAAGCCAAATTATTGTCATGTAGATCTGAACAGAACAGGTATAAAAATCAACCCAAGTCGGACTCCCTACAAGTTCCAGATGGATCCATAAAAGGTAAATTCAAAATCTATAGCTTGTCAGATTATAGCATGTATGTGGAGCAACAGAAAAGGCACGGAAGGCTGTGCTCAGAGGAGGGCCAAGGCATGTGCCTCCCAGGGTCTAGGGGCCTTGGGATCCCACCCCAGCTCATCCTCATGGCAACAACATCCAGCATCTGGACTTGACATGCTGCATTTTTCAGGGGAGAGTCTATCCTGGATGTGCTCACTGGGATTTCTTGACCAGAGTCTGAATGTCTACATAAACCATGCTACCATGACTGTTTTCATCACATTTTCCCTTCCTTACTGCTGAATCTCCCCCAGAGAGAAAATGAGCACACTCCATCAGTTCATGAGGCCTACAACTCCAAATATCCCAATTCTATTAGGGGGCTAAGAGGAACCCTCCAGGAATCACCCCCATCCTAAAGAAGGCATTACTACCCTAAACACCTATGTACCGAACTTTGGTGAACTCAGTTTCCTAGAAAACATACTGCTGGATTTAGAGACAGGTTAACATCAATCCAGAAATAGTAGACGGTTTCAATAATCCACTTTCTCCAACAGACGGGTCAACTGGAGAATATATATATACATATATATATATAGAGAGAGAGAGAGAGAGCGCAACATGAGAATTAACTGACACCATGTAATAAATGAGCTTGAAACAACTACAGAATGTTCCACCCAAACACCAAGAATACACATTTTACTCAGCAGCACATAGAAGTTCCTCTAAAATAGGACATCCTAGGACATAAAATAAACCTTAATAAATTCAAAAAGACTGAAATAACTGGGTGTGCCTCTCTGATCATAGTGCAATAAAACTTAAAAATGACAGAAAACAAATCTCTAAAAAGTGCAGGAACTCATAGAGAATAAACAGCTCATTGTTGAATGATGAATAGGTTGGAGAAAACAATCAAGAAAGAATTTTTTTAAATCCTTGAACTAAATGTAAATGAAAAGACAACACAACAAAACCTCTGGGACATATTAAAAAGTCCTATGAGGAAATTTCGAGTTCTAAGTGTCTAAAAAAAAATAGAAAGAGCACAAATAAATGACCTAACAATGCAACACAAAATTTGGAGAAACAAGAACAAACCAGATCCAAACCCAGTCAGCAGCAAGAAATAATAAAAATCAGAGCAGATCAATGAGATAGAAACAAAGAAAATGACACAAAGAATCAATGAATCTAAGAGCTGATTCTCTGAGAAGATAAGCAAGATTGAAAGACCCTTGGCCCAACTAATTAAAAAAAGAAAGGCATGACCTAAATTAACAAAATCAGAACCATTACAACAGACAACAAAGAAATGTGGAATATTATAAACCTCTTCTCCACTAAACTGGAAAGCATAAAAGAAATGGATGAATTTCTATATTTAGCAAAACCACCAAAATCAAACCAAGATATCAACAACTTAAAGAGACCCATAACAAATAGGAGCTTGCTTGAAACAGTCAAAAAAAGTCTTCCAGCTTAAAAAAATAAATAAATAAAGTTCAGGGCTAGACAGATTCATAGAAGAATTCTACTAGACTTTCAAAGGAATATACCAAACCTTCTAAACCCACTCACAAAAGAAAGATAGAGAAAGAAACAGAAGACAGACTCCCAGAGAGCTCTGTGATGCCACTTTCGCCCTAACACAAAAACCAGCTAGACACAGCCAAAAAGAAAACTGTAGGCCAATGAACATGGATTTTTTTCTTTTTTATTAATTGATTTTTATTGAGCTCTACATTTTTCTCTGCTCCCCTCCCTGCC
>LOJH01068655.1:0-10072 GCA_001685095.1 Ellobius talpinus
AAAAGATGAATATGGTATGTACTCACTCATAAGTGGATTCTAGCCATAAATATATGTTGCTTTTATTGGTTGAGGAATAAAGCTGTTTTGGCATATAGCAGGCCAGAATATAGCTAGGTGGAAAATCCAAGCAGAGATAGAAGGAGAAACAAGGAAGAGACAAGAAAGATATTAGCAGCCACCCAAGGAGCAATATGGTAGAGCACCACTGGTAAGACACAGACTACGTGGCAATATACAGCTTAATAGAAATGGATTAACTTAAAAGTAATACTTAGCCAGTAAGAACTCTGAGCCATTGGCCAAATATCTGTAATTAATATTAAGCATCAGATTGGGTTTTTTTGGAGGGGGGGAAAGGCAGTTGGGAGAGAAACTTCTGATTGGGAGAGAAACAGATTGATCTAGCTGATCATACTATATTGATATTACACATATATTCATATTCATTTTTGGTGAATTTCAGACAGTAAATTTTACCTAGAAATCTGTGAGAAAGGAAATACTCATTTCCAACATGCACCTAAGAAACAAATTCATCCAGAACAGGAAAGTGAGATTATAAATATTGAGACAAACACAAAATCAAGGCATGTGTCTTTACACTTAATAATTAAAACACCAATATCTATGCTATGGTGGAAGGAATACTCTCACACACCCCCCACTTCTTTAGACAAAGAACGATAGGCATCTGAGGGATGTTGAGAACAGAATAATTAGTTCCTCCCAGGTAAGATCTCCTTAACTGGTTTTGTGGTCAGCTCTGGAATCACAAATGATCCACATAATCTCACAAACTTGAACACTTGGTCTCTAGCTAATGCTCTTCAACAAGATGACAGAACATTAAGGATGTGCAGTCTTCCTGGAGGATGTACCTCATTAGGGGTGAATTTTGAGGGTTTATAGTCTGGCTCATTTCCTGTGTGTTCTCTGTCCATGTTTCCAGTATGCAAAGCAAATCTAATAACACAGTTTCTAGCTCCAGCCAGCAGACCATGCTTTCCTCACTATGTTGGATACTAGCTTTCTGGAACATTAAGCTAAAACAATTTTTTCTCTTTTTGGTACTATTTTTTCCTTTCTGGTTTCGGGGTTTTTTTTTGTTGCTGTTTCTTGTTTGTTTGTTTGTTTTTGTTTATTTGTTTTTGTCACAATAGTTCTCACAACAACAGATAAGTAATTAATACATATAACACTTGGAATGTAGAAACAGAATTTCAAGGTCATTCTCTCTACTACACAGGGAGTTCAAAGACAACCATTGATATAAGCAAAAGAAACAAAAGGAAGAAAACTAATCTTTCCATAGTGAAGACAGAGCAGCATATGGTTTATCCACACATATGACTCCTGTGGATTATGTATTAGAGAGAAAGCTAAATGCAAAGTATGTGTGTGAGAGAGATATTCCCTGGTCCTTTTCTGTAATAAACACCCTCATCATTGGCCTCTAACGCTGGTAAGCCTCTGAGGGGAGACAAGAGCAGATGTACTATTCTATTTGAATATATTTAACTTGTCACTGGAAATGATGCTTCTGCCAAAATGACATTTCAAGCTGATTTAAATATGTGTGCTTTTGATTTTAATATCTGCATTGTATGATAAAATGCATTGTATCAGGAAACTAAATGGGGAAAAGGAGAGCTTTTCCCTCAATGTTATATGAAATGTTTGAGGTGATGAAGACAGCAGTTCCTGGTACTATAAAAAGGTGAAATGTGACTCTGAGTTCCCAAATTTGCTAATTTGAAATGAACTCAAACTCTCACATTGCCATGGAAATTGGAGTGTTTTTATTTTACCTCAACAATTTTGATTTGTTGTATTGTCATTTAGTCTGTGAAAATGTTCAACATAATTTCTCAAGCCTTTTTCCATCATCTGGAGTGGTATTGATCCTTCTATTCTCTTGTGGATCTTTGAAAATCATCCCTGAGTGACAATGTTCACTATTATAGATGATCCAAAGCCATTCAATATGCTCTTAATTATAAATATCTCTTTCTAAATTTACTACTGCTGTAAACATCATTCGTTGATATACATACGTATATTCCCTCTTTTAGCCCTAACTGCATATTTATATTCAGATTTTATAGTCACATATGCCACTGATTTCACTCCCAGATGTCTCCCTGTGATATCTATTTTGAACTCACCCTCTAAACAACCTCAGGACATTAACAGACACCTGCCTATGAATGAATTACACCATTGCTCCTGGAAGACGTAGGAAAAGACATGTTTCCCTAAGCTGTCATCAGTTAAAGGTAGGAGGGACCCTTCAGTTTCTGCTGATTTAAATAGATTTAGGATACATTTCCCCATTCCTCGTACTTTTGTTCTGTCTCCTGGTCCCTGTGCTCTGGATTCTGTCTCTTGTGCCCTCTGTGTATTTTCTCTGTGTTTGTGCTCTGGGCCCTGTCCCCTGTTTCGTGTCCCTGTGCTTCATACCCTGTGTCTATGCTCTGTCCCCTTCTACCACATTTAGTGTCCCCTCTCCTCTTCCTCCTGCCCTGTCTCTGTTTCTTGCCTTGTCACCTGTTCCCATGCTTTGTCTTCTGTTCTCTTCCTCCTGTCCCCTTCAAGAAATAGCAAATCTGAAACACAATCACACTGGGTCAAAGGACAAATTTGCTTTGGTATTTTTAGAGATAGTAGTTCAAGTCTCCAAGTGGCTATATTATGGTGCAGAGATCTGATTTCAGGAGTTTTATTCAATTTTATTAATAATGAGTAGTCTTCGCCCTATATTTAGTGTTGTTCTTGTTTTTAAAATCTTTTCACATGCACAGAAAAGTTAAAACTTGGCACAAGAGTAGTTGGAAAATAGGCATCAGTGTAACCACAGAAAAATACCACCGAACCAAAATATCTCAAAGCTTACTTCTGGATTCCAATTACATTAGTTACTCACCTTCTCAAGTGATGTCCAACTTGTTATTCAGTTACTTGGAGACAAAAATAAATCAGAATATGGCGTTTGGGGTGCAGAGTGGCAATATCAGATTTCTTCAAAGACACTCCTTTTTGGAACAGTCACTTAAAATTACCCCATTGCATTTTCTCACTCAAGTCTGGAAAAGTGAAACACAATGCGCAAGCAAGCCCTCCTTCCACAGAGGTGTGCCCAACTGCTGCAGGAGTGCTACACAGTGTAAGAACATAGAGGCACATCCCGTCTTATCCCAATTGCATGTACAGTTTTTGGTTTTGCATATCAATGAAAAATGAACTTATATTTCACAAGGAAAATCATCAAAGAAAAAATAAAACATAGACTTAAAGAGGCAAATGCCCCCCCTTATCCTTCATGCCTTACAGCCTGCAACAAAGGAGAGATCTGACCCTCCCCTTTACCATCTGAAGCACTCAGGAAATGTCCCTGCTACTCATTGCCTAGGCAGAACAGCAGAGCTGTCTGGTGGTCTGAGGTGAGGGTGACCCAGTCCTGATGCTAGGAGCAAGAAAGAGCTGTTGCCATTACTCACCTGACATGTGGCAGCCTTGGTGGAGGAGAGATGCCCCGCCCCCAACCTCCTACCTTTCATTGCTTGACACAGGTGGAGGAGTTGGCCCTGGAATCATAAAAGTCATGGCTGTCCCTCACCAGCTGCATGAAAGCAAGAGAACTGACTCCATCCCTGGCTCATTGCTGCAAGAGGTGAATTAGCCAGGGCAATGCTGAAGAACTCATCTGGTGGTGAATATGGGAGAACTGGAGGGTGAACCAACCCTGCAGCTGGCCAGGCCCAGGGTTATGAATTGACCTGCCCTAACATCTACCCGGTCTATGATCTGCTGGAGCACGTGAAGGGACCTGACCTGCGCATCCAAAGTGGCAGGATCTCCACAACACAGGGCAACAACAGGATATCTAAGAAAAATCCTAATAAAGGCCCAGCATCAAAGTCTAGTAAGAAACCAGAGGCCTCAAGTCAGAACAATGACTCTTCGCAATGAAGACTTGCAAGTAAAGATGTGTGGACAAAGGGGTGCATTGCATGACTCACTGGGTTACACGGCAGCTTACATGATGAGATTTTCAATTTTATGATTTTTTTCCTTTTTTCTCTCTTAAATTTTGTTGTTGTTTGGGGGAGCAGTGCAGAAGAAGACGGTGGATGGAGAAGGATGGGAAAATGAATGGGATCAAGACACACAGAACAAATAAAAAGGAATTTGAAAAAAAAAGAAAAGGCAGATCAAATTATGTTTATTTCAGGCAACCTTGTCAAATATCAAGTGGCTATAGTTATGCACACTCATGGTTTGACCTTTTGTTTTGCTTCATTTTCCTACATGTCTATTTTGTGCCAGTATCATAGTGCTTTCATTGTTATAACTGTGTGATATACCTAAAAAGTTAGTACAGTAACCCCTCCAGAGTTGGTCTTTTGCTCAAAATTTTTTTGGTTACCCAGGATCTTTTGTATTTCCGTATGCGTTACAGGAATTTTTTTTTCTATTTCTGTGAAATCTGTCATGGGGATTTTCCTTTTGATTGCAATGATTTTGTAAATTGCTTCACAAAGAATGATCTCTTTCGTATTATGAATTTTACTAATCATTGAGCATCGTAAGTCTTCCCATGTTCAAATATCTTCATCATTATCTTGCTTTGGAGATTTTAAGCTTTCATTTAGAGGTCTTTCACTTCCTTTGTTACATTTATTTCTAGATCTTGTAATTTTGGGGGGGCTCTTATCGAATGGGAGTGTTCCCAAGATCTATTTTGAGTTTTGTAAGTTAATTTTATAAGCTGAGATTTTGCTGAAAGTGTTAATAATTCCTAGAACTTTTCTGTTGGAATTCTGTGAATCTCTTATGCATCATTAGCAAATAAGAATAACATGAACTATTTTCTTTTCCTGTCAGTATCTCTTTAATTTCCTCCTCTTATTGCTCCAGCTAGTGCTTCAAGCAGTCTTGAAAAGATGTAGGATAATGGACAGTAATCGCTCACTCTGATTCCATGGGATTAATGCAAGGTTTTCTCTAGAATGATACTGGCTGTATATTGGTCATATAATATTTTTATTATGTTGACATCTGTTCTCTTTTCCTACAATCTCTAAAACTTTCATCATGAGCAAAGGTTTGATTTTCTCAAGATCTTTCGGCATCTATTGAAATGATTGTGTAACATTTATCTTAAAGCCCATTTGCATGATTTATTGCACGCATTGGCTTACATATGTCAAACCATCTCTACATATCAGTGATGAAGTCGAAATGATTACAGACAATGGTCTTTTAGATAGACACCTCCATTGAGTTTACAAGTATGTTACTGAGGATTTCTGTATGTGTGTTCATGATGGCTATTGCTCTCCAACTTTCTACTTTATGTTTTGACCCACCTTAGGTATTACAACAACAGTGCCTTTGTGGAAGCAATTTGGAAATGTTCCTTCTGTTTATACATCTTAAAAAATAATTTAAGGAAATTTGCTTGTATTTCTTCTTTGAAAATCTGATAGAATTTTGTTTGAATACCATCTAAATGTAGGATATTGTGTAGAAATTGTTTAAGTTGTTGATTTCTTCCTGGTTTAAATGAATCTAGATATTCCTATTTCTTTTAGGTTTTCTAGAATAATGAGTATAGATTTATATAAAGTGTTCTTTTTTAATAATCTGAGTTTCTTATTTTCTGTTATGTTTCCTTATTCATCTCTGACTCCGCTAAATTGGGTACCCTTCTACTTTCTCTAGGTAATTTGGCTAAGTGCAAATTAAACTTGTTTCCCCTTTCAAAGAACAAGCTTCGATTCATAGATTTTTTTTAGTTCTAATAATTTTATTTTTCCCTTTTATTGAAATAGACTTTTTTCTTTACATAATTACAATTTCTGCTTCCTCTACTCCTCCAAGTTACTCTCCCCACCTCCCCTCCCATCCAGATCCACTCTCTTTTTGTCTCTCATTAAACAGAAGAAAGAAAAAGTAGAGGAGGAAGAGGCTTCTAATTGATTATAATAAAAAGAGATAAAAACAAAAGAATGTTAGAAGTTTGACAAAACAAGCAAGCAGAAAGAAAAGATTCCAGAAGAAAAAGCAGACAACCACTCATTAGTCCACTCAGGAATTCAATGAGAACAATAAACTAGAAGTGATAATATATAAAAATGACCTGTAGAATGAAAGAGAGATTTATATCTAAATAGATATATTAAGAAAAAAAATTATAGGTCTCCTTGCCTGTCATAAATTCCAAAACACCACATGGAAGTACTATGGTCAAATATAATCTTGAAAGATATATATCAAAAACAATAAAAAATTGTCTTGAAGACAGACAGAAATGTGCCAAGAAGAAACAAATGTTATGAGATCCTCACTTGGTAAAGCCTGCTTTGTACTTCAGATAGCCCTGATATGAGGCCTTTGCCACTGCGGTTTAAGGGAATTAATAACTTTTAAAGAGTAACACAGTTCTGACTTTTAGGCTTTTTCTAAATTCTTACATTTCCCTTCAGATATCATAAACAGTCTTGTCTCACCGAGTCTAGTGCTAGCTTTTGCTCTACTTTTAGTTAAATTAATTAATTTTAATATTAATATTTTTAAGATAGGGTCTCTCTGTACAGTCCTGGCTGTCCCTAGAATTACTTATGTAGTCTAGGTTGTCGTCAAACTCACAGAGCTCCTCCTATCTCTGCCTCCTGCATACTGGGATTAAAGGCATGTGCCACCATGCTAGACTTAACATTTCTTTATTATTGAGCATTTCATACATGTATNCAATGGAATGGAACATGATTGTATCCAGTCTTATCTACTTGAATTTTTTCACAGATATCCTTTTTTATATTTTATGTGTATTGATATGGGTTTCCCCTTTGTTTGCTATAAATATGTTTTATTGCCATTTGTTAATAAAGAAGCTGCTTTCGGCCAATGGCTTAAGAGAATATAGCCAGGGTAGAAAAGATATATATAGAGAGAAGGCAGAGTCAGGGAGAAGCCATGTAGCTGCCCCCAGGAGACAGACGCTGGATGCTGGATGGAAACTTACTGGCAGGCCAAAACCACGTGGTAATACACAGATTTATAGAAATGAGTTAATTTAAGATGTAAGCGCTAGCTAGATGTATGCATAAGCTAATAGGCCAAGCAGTGTTTTAATTAAAAAAAACTTTAAAAAGCAATTTAAAATTATAAAGGTAAAACCTTGACCCAACATTATAATTTGATAAACTTCAAAATATGCCGTTTATTTTATTTTATTTTATTTGTTTGTTTGTTTGTTTATTTTTTTTGGCTGGCTAGCTATTATTGAGCATCCAGCCTGCCCTTAAGAGTAGCCTGTTGCTCAAGTCAGGCTCTCTTAAAGAAACTAATTTGAAAGTAGGTAACAATTGGAAATAGCTTCTGAGTTAGGGATGAGGACCATGTCCATTATCCCCTCTCAACTCTAGGACCCCAACTAGTATAGACCCATGCAGGCCCTACGCATGTTGCCTTAGTCTCTGTGATACAATATTGTATCACATATGCATATGCTGATATGTGTGTCAATTATGTTGATTTAAAGGGTCATGTTTTCTCGGTGTCCTCCATCTACTCCGGCTCTTACCCTCTTTCCACCTCTTCTTCTACCCAATTTTCTTAGCCCTTTGGGGAAGCATATGGTGGCAACATCTTTTTGAGGCTGAGTGTTCTAAGGCCTCTCACTCCCTGTATAATGTCTGGCTCTGGGCATCTGTATTTGCTCCCATTTGCTGCAGGAGGAAGATTCTGTGATAATGGTTGAACATAAAACTGATCTGTAAGTATAACAGAAAGTCTTTAGGTCATCTTATTGCTATTTTCTTTTTCTTTGAGAATAGCATTTGGTTTTTATCCTTTGCCGCTAGGATATCTATTCTCAGGTTCTTAGTCACTTAAGTAGTGTGAAGTATGAGTTCCATCTCAAGTACTAGGCATTCACTTAAATCAGAAATTGCTTGGTTATTCCCATGAACTTTATGCCACTATTACAGTAGTGCATCTTGCAGGTAGGACACCATTGTTGATCAAAGGGTCTGTGGCTGAGTTGGTGTTTATGTTTTTCCTCTGATAGATCACAGAGTACCTTCCTGTACCAAAGATGCAAGACAGTACAAGTGAAGGCTCTGTGTAAGCATTCAGGTTTACTTTTCCATGTTCAACGAGTTGTTTAGGTATTATCTTCAGTAGTGGGGACTTGCCCTCAGCATATGGAGAGCAATCTATAGTCCTGAATTGTTTAGGAATTCCTCTGGGACTCCTTTGGCCAAGAACTCAATTATATGTAACCTAATCCTGGTACATGTTGTGACAAAAGATATCTGGGGCTCTTTCTTCCCTATTATTTTATTTAATTTAGATAACCTTAATATATATTAATATATATTAAGGTTATCTAAATTACCTTACATATATATTTATCTTATGAAGTTTCTACTGTATTTTGTTCCCATAAAACCCCTCAAATGATCCTTAATTTTATTTGTCTCTCCCCATTCCCTCCTTTGCCTTTCACCCAATTTCCTTTCCACTTGATAGTTTTGTTCCAGTCCCCTCCCACTTATCATAACTACATATTTAATTTCCATTTTTTGAGATCAGTCTGCCCACCCCACATACTCAGTCTCTTACTCTATACTTAACCTCTGTGATCCTGCATAATGTATCTTAGTTATCATTGACTTAACAACTAATATGCACTGATAAACCATATTTGTCTTTCTGGATATGGGATCTCTCACTCACAATTGACATTCGCTGGTTCCATCAATTTACTCCCAAATTTTAGAATTTTTTTAACAGTTGGGTAACACTGTTAAAAATTCATTGTGTGAGAACCACATTCTCTTTATCCATTCATCAGTTGATGGACATCTATGTTGTTTCCAGCGTCTAGCTTTTGTGAATAGAGTATTAACAAACTTGGTTGAGCAAGTGTCTCTGTGGTGGGATGAAGCAACCTTTGGATATATGCCCAAGAGTAGTATAGCTGAATCTTGAGGCAGATCAATTTTAATCTTCTTGAGAAACCACCACATTCATTTCTGCAGTGGCTGTACACGTTCATATTCCCACCAGCAATGGGTGAGTGTTTCCTTTGTTCCACATCAATTGGGACAAACTGAGGGGCCAATGATAATGGCACTGGGATTTGTCTCTACTGCATGCACTGGCCTTTTGGGATCCTATTCTCTTTGGATGCATACCTTCCTAAGCCAGAATGTAGGTGGGAGAACCTTGGACTTCCCACAGGGCAGGGTGTCTTGCCATTTCTTAGGACTGGAGGGGGGTTGGGGAGAGGGTGTGTGGGGGAGCAGGAGGGAAGTGGGAGGAGGGGAGGAAGTGGGAATTTTGATTGGTATTATTTATAAAGTAATTTAAAAAAAGTCTTGGTCTCACCAAGGAGATAAGGAACAAACAGGCCAATACCAGTAGCAGTGCGGGATCTTAAGCAACCCTAGTAATATTGATGCTATGCTCTTTTCTGTATCCCTTCAAACCCTTTAAAGTATAGGGGACAGTGCTTTAAACTGAGTATGAATCTGTATGTCTTTAGACATCTCTGGAGAACGACTTGAGAAGAGAATGTTGAATTGCCTGTTTTCAAGTTTCTACATTACGAATGAAGAATGAAGATAAACAATTAAAGCAAATGAAACAACTTGGAACTTCAAGGTGATAACCTGCTAAGGAGTATCACACAAGTCCCTGTAGACTTAAGGGTGAGCCAGGGAAGCTGAGAAACTCAAACTGTCAGTTTTGTCCACATTACTATTTTGCACAGAACAGAGAGACCAATGAGATAGAACTACCTGTCATCAAGAAGTTGCACTTATTATCCTGAAGACACTAGCAATTAGCTTTTAGATTTTAGTGGTTATTTTTTGAGCCTTTAACTTTTATTTATAATTGAGTTAGGATATCAAAGTATTACAGGCTTGCATTTGTCTCTGAATCCTGCTGTCTCTACTTCCCAAGTGCTGGGTTTACAAGCATACATCAAACAGTGATACATCATATATATATATATATATATATATATATATATATGTGTGTGTGTGTGTGTGTG
>LOJH01068657.1:0-10072 GCA_001685095.1 Ellobius talpinus
TACATGGGAAGTAGAAAAAGACAAGATCTCCTGAGTAAATTGCTAGCATGGGGACCTTGGGAGAGGGTTGAAAGGGAGGGAAGAGGTAGGGAGAGGAGAAAAGAAAAATGTAGAGCTCAATAAAAATCAATTTAAAAAGATTTAAAAAGGAAAGGAAAGCTGCAAAAAATGTGATTCATGACAACATCCCAAATGGGCATCTGTAATTGATAGCATCACCCACGTGGTTCTGGATTTACAGGCATGAAGGGTACACCAATAAAGGGGTTACGGAATATCCCTCTGAACCTAGGGAAAGAAACACAGGTTAGGTAATATGTTCCAGCAAAGTCTCTACATTAAGGAACCGAGAGAACAAAACTTGTGTGGCCAATCTTTGACGCTATGAAAATAAAACAAGAGTTGTTTTGGAAAGCCCAAGGTATTTGAGGTGCAGAGCTATGAAACGTAGAACAAGGAGAACTGTGCACAGAAAGCGTTACTAGCCTCAGAGGGAGAAACTTGGACATCCATTTATTTGCTCGGCTTCTGGCCATATCTTAATTCAACTTTCTACTAGTCAAATTTCAGTTTTCCTTATTATTTTTCATAGTTTCATTTCAGTTCCAAATTCCAAAATCCGCTTTCTCATCTGCTAAGAGATCTTTTAAATAATAATAGCATTGCTTGACATTTGAAAGTTTAACTTATCCTCAATGTGTGTGTGAACTCACATCTTCAGGCCTCTCTGACATGTGGATCAATACTATTAGAGATCTTCTCCATCCAATTTCAACATTTTAAAAACAAAAGGTATAAATTATTATGATGGTTAGTATAATAAACAAATCTAAAGTCAACTGCAAGTTCTCTATGCGAGTTAGTACACAACCTCTAGGCAATTCATTAGTTATTCAAATGCTTTAGGGATAGTCATCAAATTACTTGCAACCCCATGGGGAGAATATTGAAAATCACGTAGAAATCTATAAATTGTCCTAAAAAGTACAGTTTTAAGAAATGCAAGGGAGTATAAAGAGACAGTTTTCATTCAATTAAAAAAAGGTTGAATGTTTGATGAGATACTCTGTGATGCTATTATCTGCAAGAGTGTTCACATATGCTCTGAATCTTACATCTAATGTGAGTTCCTTTCTTGTTAATTTTTGAGATACAGTCCCACTGTACCATAATGCATGAGGATCATAGATTCTTCCTTTCTTCGTATTTATTCTCCAGCATTTTGAGATTAATATTTAAACTGTGCATTAGTACTTAGAAAGCATATTTTGTAGAAGTATAATTTTATCAACAGATTTCAAAAGGTAGTAGAAACTAAAATTGAGTAAGTGGAAATCAATATGTTAGAGAGAAAAATGAAACAATTTTTACTTTCTTCCAAATATTTAGGCATATAAATGAGTCAGAATCTTCTTGTTTTGTTAATGAGAAGCTGAAAGAAATTTGCTATTATTTCCTTATGAGGCAAAGAAACTTTCTGCTTTACCAGCAGATACTAAATTTTTTTGTTTTTGGATTCTTGGGTCACTTTTAAGCACCACTTTTAGGCTGATGGCCAAACTGACTGCACTGTGGAACCTGAGTGATTTTATAAAATACAATAATAAATACAATAATAAGTAATAGTCACTCTGTAATGCTAACAAAATTTGAAAATTAAAACAAAAACTGTTGAGAAGAGACACATTTTCTTTATTTGCCATATAAGAACATTTATATATTTTCAATACTTCATAACTATGTCTCTCACCTCAAAAAATCCATAAGATTTTAAACTGTTTCTAAATAACATGTTTTAAAGATATCTAATTCTGTAATATGATCTAGTTTGTCATAATTAATAGTAGTAACTGGGTGAGGCAGAGAATAATTATTAGGTCATCACACAATAATATTTCAGATGAGGTAAGTGTATTTTCCTATGATATTCATATATATTTGATTATATAATATACTAATATACACTACAGATATTAATATATTATATACCAAACTTGTATTATCTTATTTATTTTCATGTAGAGCACACATAGATGATAGTCACAATACCTTTTACTATCATTTGTGTATTTTTCATTTCTTAACTTTTTGACAATTGCTGTTCACAACCAGTATTCTAGTTAAATATCCAAGCCTTTTTTTTCATTTGAAAATATGGGTGAGTTTATTTTGTTTCAAGCATGATTTTATTTGTTAATAAATTTGTTTTATTTGGGCTTTTAAAAACATATTAGACATATTTTATTAAAATAAAAATGTTTAAAAGTCTTGCTTAAGTTTTACTTCTTTTGGAAAAAAAGATTTATTTATTATGTACACAGTGTCTTCATGTGTACTCGCATGATAGAGGAGGGTATCAGATCTCATTAAAGATGGTTGTGAGCCACCGTGTGGTTGCCAGGAAATGAACTCAGGACTTCTGGAAGAGCAGCCAGTGCTCTTAACCTCTGGGTTGTAGCAACTATTGGTATTTTCGTGTTCATATCTGCCAAGCCTTAAATCATTTATCTATAATTCTGATATGCTGCCTTATTTCCAGGTTACTAAAATCATTGAGCTATTTGTATTTGGTTGTATGCTTGCTTGTTTGTAAATTGTGCTGTAATGTATTCAGAGAAAATTCTTGTGGCAAAGTACACAGATATACACATATCAGCACATAATTTATATAGTTCATTCATTCACTGTGGTATTGTACTCATTAATACCAATTTTACACATTGTATGAATTAATGAAACATCTTATAGAACATTTAAACCTATGCAGTTTCTCACATGTATTATTATTTTGTCGAAAGAAATTTCTAACAGACTTAATTGCATAAAGCCAATTCAAATGATCGCTTTCCTCAGTTTCCTCAAATTTCCACACATTTTCCAGGTTCCTCAAGAGTAGATTAAATCAATTTTGTGATATTCAAATACATATATATATACATATATATTTGAGTTGCATTGTAAATGTCCACCATAGACCTGCAATAGTGCTACTAAATCTATACAAATATATGTAACATCAAAATTGAATTAAAATTATGAATATTATAAGAAAAACTGCAAAAACAACAGAATTTTGTTTCTCTAATTTTAGAGAGGCAATGAGAATTAGCGGGGATTGCTCCAGGAAAATTTGAACATTTGCATCTCAATTAACATTTACTTATTTATCCATAACTTTATCACAGTTAGAATATATGTCCTATAGAATAATATGCACATAAATAAACTGCTTTCCTTCAAATTTATCTGTGACTAAACAGTAAAAGCTAGATAGACAATTCTAAAGGAAGAAACAGGAAGGTAAACCAGGGTCACATGGTGAAGTTTTATATTAAGACAGTCCTAAGAATCTCATGATATTCAGTAGTAGAATTATTACTTAGCATGATGAAGGTCCCAGGTATGATCCCCAGAACATGCAAGCACAAACAAAAATTTCTGTATCTAAATACCATAGAAAAGCAGAATCCCTTCATCTTTCTTCATTTCTCCAACATGTTAAAGCCTTCAGTGCTTTCAACAAAGGCATGGAGCTGTATCCGTACAGAGCTTGCGGAGGTATCTGTTGTATACACCACACGTTCCTGTGAAGGAGTCTGTTGTATACATCACACGTTCCTGTGAAGGTGTCTGTTGTATACATCACACGTTCTTGTGGAGGTATCTGCTGTATACACCACATGTTCTTGTGAAGGTATCTGTTGTACACACCACACATTCTTATGAAGGTATCTGTTGTATACATGACACGTTCTTGTGAAGGTGTCTGTTGTATACATCACACATTGCATACCATGATGTACACTGTATCTACATAAATAGAACTTATTCGCATTTATTTATAAAACAGTTTTAATTGTTTTCTGTTTTAATATTTTAAGTTTTCATATAGCTTTAATATTTACAAATGTTCTAAAAGGCATAAAATCTACACCTTATAGTTACAAAAAGTGTTCCTTAAAAATATGATTTATATACTCATTCCTGGAATTTGGCATTAAAAAATCAGAGTCTAAAACTGTAGTGTACTTTGTGATACTGGATGTATTAATTGTCGATATTTCATGATTTCAACATTTTTTCATACTTCTACACAATCATGAAATAGTGACAATTGATACATCCAAGACGTATGAAAAAAATTTCTTACAGTAATAATTCACTATCACTTATCTAAACCCCAAGAGTCTCGTGTTTATTTTAAATTAGTTTTTGTAATTCTGTCATCAACATCTGCATTTCCTTATCTATCTCCTTTCCCTCACGTTATCTACCTATTATACCAACCCATCATCTATTTTTATCTATCTCCCTCTTTTCCTTTCTCTCTTTTTCCATCATCCTTTCCTCCCTCCCTTCCCTTTTTATTCCTTGCTTCCTTCTGATTTCCTTCCTTACTCTATTCTTTACTTTCCTCTTTCCTTCCTTCCTCACTTTTCCTTTCTTTCATTGAATTCTTAATTAAAAAACAATGTACATTGCTTGTGACTGTAAGTTGGATACAGTCTGGCATGTTTAAGTGTAGGCAGTTTTTAAAGTTTGTTGCCAATAGTATTTCGACTCCAAACTTATATAAATAAAATATTTGAGATGCTGTATGAGTTTTAATTAGAAAAACTGTCTTATGTGAGAAACAAAGCACTGTTTGTCATGTGTACTTTGCTGTCTATAAATAGGACATGCTTTCATTTAAAAATATTCTATATTAAATTTTCAATAACTCACATTTAGAAGATATTTACTTAGTAAATGGCTCTAAGATGACAATGTCTCAAGTGTTTTTTTATTTTTCTACAAGTGTTTTTTCCTATCCAGAATAGAACATGAAATACTCCTGCGTAGAGAAAGGAAATCTCACAGTACTGACTGAATTCATTCTTAAAGGCATCACTGACCGTCCTGAGCTGCAGACGCCACTCTTTGTGTTGCTCCTCATTATCTATCTGATCTGTGCAGTGGGCAATTTGGGCATCATCATCCTCACCAAGGTGGACTCCAGGCTGCAAACACCCATGTACTTTTTTCTGAGACACCTGGCTGTCACTGATCTTGGATATTCTACAGCTGTGGGACCCAAAATGTTAGTGAGTTTTGTTGCAGAACATAGTTCAGTCTCCTATTATCTTTGTGCTACACAACTAGCCTGCTTTCTTCTTTTTATTACTTGTGAACTCTTTATTCTGTCTGCAATGTCCTATGACCGCCATGTGGCTATATGTAATCCTCTGCTCTATACGGCTATCATGTCCCAAACAAGATGTTGGATACTGGTGGCAATGCCATATCTCTACAGTGTATTTGTATCTCTACTAGTGACCCTAAGGATATTCACATTATCCTTTTGTAGCTACAATATCATCAATCATTTTTTCTGTGATTGTATCCCCTTGATATCTTTGCTCTGTTCAAACACACTTGAGGTTAAATTGATAATTAGGTTCTTTGCAACTTTTGATTTGATTTCCTCTCTTCTGGTTGTCCTTCTGTCTTACCTGTTCATTTTCATAGCCATTCTTAGGATGAAATCTCCAGAGGGCCGACACAAGGCTTTTTCAACCTGCGGGTCCCACCTGACTGTGGTCACTGTCTTCTACGGGACTTTGATATTTATGTATGTGCAACCCAAGTCCAGTCAATCATTTGAGACTGATAAAGTGTCTTCCATATTTTACACTCTCGTTATCCCGATGTTGAATCCCTTGATATATAGCTTGAGGAATAAAGATGTAAAAGATGCCATAGGAAGAACCTGGAAAAAGATAGTCAACATCTTTTCCTAAAAGTTGCATACAATAATAGCCATAAAAGTCTGCTTTCAATGTAAACCTACCTTACTCTCTTCATAGCAAACATGAATAGACTCAAGATATATTTCATCTACTTGAATAGTGGTACAAATCTAACTTTATTTACTATAGCTGTTTAAGGGAACAAATAAAAAATTCTTTGTTTTACCTCAAGGGAAAGTAATAATTGCAATAGCAGAAGTTGAGTACAGTCTGTAGACACTAATATTGGGTTGAGGGTCACTTGATCACAAATAGGTGTTAGTGAGTCCTAATTGCTTAGGAAAGCCAAAGAGGCCATGGATTGTGTGTGGCTTTTTATCATTACAGTGAAATTTGCAGTGTCCATTGTGTGTTCGTATTTGGGTTTCTTCTTTGTGGAAAGGGAGACTTTCTGTTTTAGGCTGTACTTCATTTATATGGGTATCTTAAAATCAAATTTGATTATGACTCAGAATTACTAATTGCAGCTCATGTTGAGAGCCATTCGTGAAAATATGTTCAAGTACTCCTTCTCCCAGGTAAATCTAAATGTGTTTCCTTTTCCCTTAAGTGTTCTGTCTTTCATATGTGAAACTGCTCACTCTACATATTTGGCCACTCAGCAACTGAGAAATAATGCAACATCTGTTGTTGAGTAAATCATGGTGTATCTGTGCACAAGTAAGTCCATCGGTTTCTAGGTCTATATAATGTATCACTGTCTGTCTTAGGATGGATTTGGATTTGGTACCAGTTAGAACTAGATTCCTACTGACTTTTTTAGCACTATTGTTACTTGACTTCTGTAAATACAAGTGATTCTTATTTAATACTCATTATCTTTCTGACATTCAGTACTTTTATAAGATGTCTCTCAGTAAGTATGTATGTGGATCATCTTAATGCTGATATGTTCTCTTTCATTCATAAATTGCATTATGTTTTTCCCACTGGGATTTGCATTATTTTTATTCAATAATTAAACCTGGACAAGACTAACAGAAATACTTTAATATGTACTGAAAAATATGAGAAATATATATAAAATATTAGGAAAACCAAAAATTTCTGTAAAAACAAAACAAGTAGTTTTAAGTTACTACTTTAGCAATGAATCTGTACATTTTAAAGGTACATAGACAAGAAAGCACTGAATAAGAGTTAGTAATTAAGGCAATCTTAATAATGGATATTAGTATCAAAAATAAGTCTGACCTCATGAAAAGTCAGGGCGAGGTGGCTTGATTCCGTAAATATCTGGAAAACTATCTGTATGATAATTCTTCAGTAAAATTTTCACACACATAGATGGGAATTTTATTTTTTATGTTTTTGAGTATAAGAATAATAAAATCATTTATCCAAAACCAGATTAAAGCTTCATAAATGTAAAAATTAAAAGAAAGAATGAATGTATGTTTTTGACTCTGAAAATATACAAAAGGCACATCCAATATTATTTATCTTAAGTAACATATATGACTTGACATTAAAAGTTGTAATGTTATTTTTGTATGCAAAAACTGAAAAATACTACTTAAATATGATAAACTAAGATTTACCACAAAATTGTTGCTCCCTTATGCAATAGTATACATTGTTCCTTGCCAAACTACTTAAATTAGAGCTTGTGAAGACTAGTCATTTTCTCATTTTTAGCCCTCAATTATTTCTGTTAATGTTTGTTACATATTGAATGCTTATTTCAAGTATGCCTTAGGTGACTAAGAAATACTTTTAAGAGCTGAGAATTAGGTCTAAGGTCAAGAGTATGTGCTGTTCTTGAAGTAACCATGGAATTAAATTCCTAGGACCTACACGGTTTTCACAAACCCCTAGCACTCTCATTCGAGGAAACACCATGAACTCCTCTGACCTTTACACTTTTCAGACACACATGTGGTGTGCATAAACACACAAAGGCAAAATTCATACTCATCAAATACAAACAAATTGAAAAAGTGTTTTACTAAACTGACATTATTAATTAGCAAAAACTAGAAGTATATAAAAATAAAATCATTTTCCAAACTGAATTCCTTACATAATATCTCTGCTTTATCAAAGAAATCTTTCTTCACTAATAATTATATGGTTCTTTTTCAAAGGTCAATATTTCACCATGAGCATTGATGCCCATTATGATATAATGATAGACTAACAGCAACTGTCCATGTGTTTGAAAATGTGTTCCTACATGCACTGACAGATATCTATGATTCATAATGGAAATGTATTTGTCCATAATTGAAAACCATTAAGGTTAATAAATGGAAGCTTTAAATTTTAGAGTTCTTCCCTGATATTCTTAAAACATCAGAAGACAGATAAAGATGTTTATTTATAGAATTGTATAATAAGCTTTAAATCCACACAGAATTAGAAACAACTATTTATAGGGGAAGACCAAATACTATTGTCCTGCTAATGGATACAATGAATAAAATGACTTCTAATGACATTCTGCCATACTCATTGATCAATGCTTTGCTCACTCATTGTCAGAGGAGTTCCCTTTTGTTGTGGATGGAAGATAAGGCAAATATTCACAGCTAGACAACATCTAGATAGTGAGTTACTTTGAAACACTCATTCCTACATGGGATGTCTTTATAAAACTCCTTCACTCAGAGCTTACTGAGCTATGGATAAGAGGAGACAGAAAAATTATAATTATACAGAGGCTGGATGACTACAATGAGACTCTGACTTCAAGACACAACAGGATTGATACACATATGAACTCCCAGAAACTGTAGAAGCATCTACAAAAACCTTGTAATTACAAAGTAATGTTATATATCCTATAAGATCAAGGCTCTATTTTGAGCATATCATTTCCACTGTAATTTTAAGAATCCAGATGCTGTAGAGCTACAACATTAGACAATACATTGTTGGGACTATTAAACAAATTCAGAAAGTTGCAGGAATAAAAAAAACTACAAAATCTAGTAGAATTTCTCCACAACAATGGCAATTCATTTTAAATGTTTGTGAAGAAATTAATTCCATTTGCCATAACTGTATGAAGCAATATACCAAAGAACAAAATAATTGAATTTTAAAATAATAGAGAATATTTACAAGGAAAAGGTCAAAACATGTGCATGACATGTGAAGTAACTTTAACATCAAACTGCATACACTTTTCAAGGATTGAAAAAATTAACATGTTAGGGGGTTCAAGTAGGATTCTATTCTCATTACTACAACACTCTCAACACCACAGATAACTACAACAATCAGCAAATTCAAGGTCATCTTCAAATTAATGGTACCTTATTCATAAAACAGAAAAATACACGAAGGCAATTTGGCCCATGTTCTCTGAACCATACAACAATAAAACATAGCAAAATTCATCTTGAGTATAAATGTTACAGACAATCCATTAAATAGCCTAAATCCACAAAATACTACAAAGTTATAATAATAAAGGAATAAATGAAAAGAGAAGAGAATTATAGAGCCTAAAGATCAACCCATTCACCTGATAGAAACATTGAATTTTATGTATGTGCATACTGATTTACATACTATGACAGTGGGAACTACACTGAAAATTGTTTCCACAAACCTTCCTCAGAAAATAGAATGTTTCCATTCATGTAAATGAAAGTAGGGTACTGTGTTTTAAGAAAGCGAACTCAGAATTGTTTAAAACTCACACAGAAAGAGCAACTCAATCTAGGAAATGCCAAGAGTAACACATGGAAAGTACTGGAGAACAATAAAAGAATCATGGAAACATTTCAGCATCAAATATTAAGCACAAATATGTGAATGAGATAAATCAAACTAAAATACTCATAATAGTTAAAAGAAAAAATTCCACATCGTAATATAAATCCAAGGCAGAGTTTCTCAAACTCCCTAATGCTGTGGTCTTCTGAAACATTTCCTCATGTGTGGCGACCCCAACCATAAGAGTATTTCTGTTACCACTTCATAACCATAATTTTTTCTACTGTTATAAATCATAACGTAAATATCTGTGTTTTCTGATGGTCTCGAGCAACTCCAGTAAAAACATCATTTGACCCAGAGAGGTCCTGACCCACATTTTGAGAACTATTGATCTAAAATGTGGGATTAAGTATTTGCAAGCTATAATATTTAGAAAGAGGTATAGTCTATGATAAGAAAGAACTCTAAAAGGCAGTGGTTAAAAACAAGTCATTTAAATAATAACAGTAAATCTAAATGGAAATTTCCCTAAATAAAACAAACTGAGGAAAGATTTATTTCTGGCGATGGATGGAGATAGAGACAGAGACCTTCATTGGAGCACTGGACTGAGC
>LOJH01068661.1:0-11592 GCA_001685095.1 Ellobius talpinus
GGGACAATGGTCTGTATTCTGTCAATTATATTTTAAATAAATGTTGATTGGCCAATAGCCAGGCAGGAAGTATAGGCAGGACAACCAGATAGGAAATAGAGGAGGGTCAATGGGAACAGGAGAATTCTGGGAAGAAGAAAATCCTAGTGGGCAGTCTTGTCCCAGCCACAGAAGAAGCAAGATGCGACTACCTCACTGAATAAGGTACTGAGCCACATGGATAACATAGACATCAATAATGGGCTAATATAAGTTATAAGAATTACTAAATAAAAAGTCTGAGCTACTAGGCCAATCAGTTTATAATTAATATAGACCTCTGTGTGATTTCTTTGGAACTTAATGACTGCAGGAACTGGGTAGGACAGAAAACTCAGTCAGTGGAAGTTTGCATGATGTCTTCTAGTATCATGACAGTGAGTTCTCAGGCTTTCAGGTAACTTCCAGCTCAGGTGCCTCTCTTCCATGAATCTGAAGTATGTGATGACTTTAGCAATAAGGACTTATCTTTCAGCTGTGAGACACAGCAAAGAGCAACAGCATTGGGCTGTAATGTTTGGGAAGTCTCTTGGCCATCCCTGGTCAGCAACTCAACTGGCATTCTCATGCCTGGTGTTAGGGTTTGTGTTAGATGGTCCACATGAAAAATTTTCATTTAGATAATACATGCATATTTATTCATGATACTTCATGTATTACAGGTATATAAGTGGTTGGTTAATAGTATGGCCTCTTAAGACTTTTTCATACACCTTACTAATATTTTTGCACTCTTCCTTCCTTCTGTAGTTATATCTCTTTTCTCCCTAATGAAAATTCCTTTCCTTTTCCCATTTCTTGGATCATATCATTCATAACTTGCTATTCCCTTCTCTATTGCCATCATACCTGATCATTCTGGCAATGGTCCTGCTTTTGGGTGTTACTATAAGATATATTCACATCTGAAGATTTGAAGCTAGGAGCCTCTGATGACAGAGGCAATGTTTGTCTTTCTGGTCTGGGATACCTTACTATGTATAATATTATCTAATTCCATCCACTGACCTGCAAAGTTGATCTATCTGACCCAGACCTTTAATATATTGGTACAGTTTTCAAAACTATTTCAATTCCCCATAGGTCTGTTTAGATTGTCTATTTCTTCTTGGTTTCATTTTGTGATTTGAACAAATGTAGAAATTCATCCATTTGTTTTAGATTTTTCAGTTTAATAAAATTCAAGTTTTAAAGGTATTCCCTCTTTAATTCTACACTTCTTTGATGTCTATTATGTCTTCCATTACATTTCTGGTTCTTCTTATTTCAGTCCTCTCTTCTTTTTCTTTTTATTATTTAGGCAAAGGGTATGTGAATTTCATTGATTTTCTCAAAGAACCAGCTCATAGATTCATTGTTTCTGTGTGGTATTTTCTTTGTCCGAATTTCATTACTTTTTTCTATATTTTTATTATGTTTTGTTGTCAGTTGGGTATAGATTTTATTTTTTCTTGTTTCCTACTTTTGAGCTCTATCATTAAATCATGCATTTGGATTCTTTCTAATTTTTTGATGTTAGCACTTAGAGCTATAAATTGCATTTGGAAGATTGCTTCAGTTTGTCCCAGAGGATTTGTTTTGATTTTTTCATTTTCATTTAGTTCCAGAAAATATTTCATTTCTTTTATTTCATTTCTTCTTTGACTTGTTCATCATTCAGTAATGAATTGTTTAATTTTCTTGAGTTTGTAGACTTATTAGAGATTTGTTTGCTGTCAACTTTATGTTTTATTCCATTGTGGTCAGATAAGAGACACAGAGTTACTTCAATCTTTTAAAGTTTGTAAACATTTATTTTGTATTCCAGGACATAGTCTACTTTAGAAAAGAGTCCCAGTTATTGTTGAGTAGAGTATAAATTCTATGTTTGGGGAGAATATTCTATAGACACCTGTTAAGTTCATTTGTGGTATATAATTTTATTAAAATCTGATTTTTTTAGCTAAATGACCGTGTGTTGGAGAAAGTGGATCATTGAAGTCACTTTCTACTGGATTGATTGATAGATTGATGATAATCTGTGTCTTAAATCAAGTAGAATACTTTTTATGAAATTAGGTACAGCATATTTTAGTTCATATGTGTTTAGAATAGTAATATCTTTTCAGTTAATTGTTTCCTTGATTAGAATGAAGTGTCCCTCTTAATCTCTCCCAATCTTTTTTTCTTTTCTTTTCTTTTTAAATTCTAAATTGTCAGATATTAGGAAAATGATGCCTAAATGCTTACTGATCTCCTTTTATCAGGCTTTAAGGAAAAGCCTATCTGTAAAGCTGAGGTGTGTTTTGGTGTGGGAACTCCTTCAGCCAATAACCTTTAAGATACTGACTCATTTTGGCATGGTCTCTGGTACTATTAATGCAAATGAAAAGCATGCTTGGGCCCTCTTTTTCCTGATGGATTCCATTCCAGTTCCCAGTACATGCAGAGAACTGCAGATCACTACCCTTTCTGTGCGTTTATCCCCAAATAAATAAACCTTTGTTATACTCCATTCTTGGCTATTGTGGAGCTCTTTGATATTACTACAGTGTTTGAGTTTTTTTTATTTTATTTTGTTTTGTTTTGTTTATTTGATTGTTTTTGTTTTGTGGGGCTTTTTGAAATTAAGAAACATTTTACGTTGTGTAAGTTTTCTATAGCATGTAAAATTTTAAGGACTTTATTTTCTTCCATTTTGAAACTTCTGTGGAGAAAAACACATATAATGCTGAAATGTTGTGCATAGCTGTAGACAATAAGAGTGCCAACTTGAAGGTAAATTTCACTACTTTAAAAAGAAATTAAAATGGGCACTTCTAAATCACAACATACCCAGTGACTAATGAGGATGCTCTGTGTATTGTGAAGGTAAGTGAATAACAAATAGCTTTAAGTCAGTTAGAGGTTTCATCAGCCAGACAGTTTCCAATCCTATACAAGCTAAGTTGAAAGAGAACTGTTTAGTCTGACTGTTCCCATGTGACTCCTCTATTTATTGTATCCTAGTGTATGTAAGAATACTGTTAATTGTAAAGATCTTTGTATCTCCAGTATAATTCCAAGCCTTGATATACACTTGCTTAGATCTATCACATAGGAAAACAACTAAAACCAGCAAGGTTACCACTATATTCTTGTCAGTACTTAAGTGGCCCTTACTCAGTGAATAGACATAATACCTGGCCACAAGATACTATTATCATTTTTATTCTACACTAGGAATATAAAAGTAAATGTTCATGTCAAATAAAGCCCTTCCTGCCCTTATATCTTCAGATCAATAATATAGCATGCAATCAAATAACAATATATACAAGAAATAGGTTCATTTAGTATTGTCTTGTGTAACACTATATTCACCCCAGTTATTGTCTATTACAGTCAAAACACATCAAGGCATGTATTCTAGAAAGAATAAGAAGAATATGGAGATTCTAAGTTATATTGGGAATACCCCCTCGAGATTACCAATAAGTCTCAAAAGGACACAGAATCATTTCCCAAAAGCATGTGTCTTTTATAGACATAGACCCAGGCATAAGGATGTGAATTGTAAAGAGAATGACTTGTGCAAAGTTAAACTGAGAGCTTAAGAAAGAGATGTGTGCCTTTTGTGGACAACAGACGGATTTTGCTCATACTCATTCCTCTCTTCAGCCTGAAATACTGTTTCCTATATTTTCTTTAGGCTTTGTTTCTTAGATATAATTTTTTGGGATGTTCATATCATGAAAAGTTTTTTTTCTCTTTAAAATATGACAGAAGCCAGGCAGTGTTGGCACATGATTTTAATCCCAGCACTCTGGGTGCAAGGCAGGTGGATTTCTGTGAGTTTGAGGCCAGCCTGGTCTACATAGCGCATTCCAGGGCAAGTTCCAAAGTTACAGAGAACCCCTGTCTCAACGCCCCCCCAACAAAATAAACTAAAATATGACAAATAGTTTTTGGTGAATTTATTAGTCTGGCTTGACACTCATGGTCTGTTAAGATTTGGAACATGTTGCACTAGGCTCTTATAACTTTCAAACTCTCCTTTGAGAAAAGCTCTTATTCTGATGGATTTCACTGTGTACGTGATAAGCTTTTCCTTTCTTAGTTTTTAATGCACTTTCTTAACACTTGTCTGTACATATAATTTACCAAATTCACATAATTTGTTCCTTTCGTGGTTTCAACATTTCCCGTATGTTTCTTTCCTGTACTTTAAACTTTTTTCGTATTCCTTCTTTATTGGTTCTAAATCTTCAACTTTATGTTTGAGTTATGGATTTCATTTTTTTTGCTTGATCCAGTGCACTTGTAAGGCTTTTCTTTGAGTTTTATAGCTAAGGTAATGTGGTTTTCAATTCTGTATTTATTTCAGCTTTAATCCTTTTCAATATTTCTATCTCTTAAATGAATTACATTTTTATATCCTGGATTGTCTTCATCATTTCTATCAGTCTTATAATTGTGTTTTCTTGGGCATCACTCTGGCATTTATTCTCCTTAAGATCTTTCCTAAATTCCACTGAGCTGTTTCTTTCTATCTTCTGTAAACATCTTTAATTCACTGGTGAAGCTTATGATTATTCTTTTACATTATGTGTCCTGGGGTTCATCTAGATGACTCTCACTGGCAAACATTTTTTCACAACTTTTAGGTTTTTAGAAGAGAGATATTGGCTTGTTCTTTCATATTGCTTGCCTTTTGGTAAAGAAATCTCTCATGTACGCTTCTTTTTGCTAGTTTTTCATCTTATTTGGACAGGACAGGTTGAGTCAAAAGAGGACTTGTGGCCAAGTTTGGCCTAAAGGCTGGAAATGGCTTAGGTGGAATGAAGTTATGGGGACAGAGAGGACTGAGCCTTTGTACAGTATGTTTGTTCTGGTCCAAGCCTGAGATGTGAGGATAGATCTGCTCTGATAGATAGATTGGATGTGCTGGTGGCAGTGCTGTGGGTTGGGGGCATTCAAGTGATGGATTGCTTAGGAGTGGTTAGATAAAGCTCGGATATTAGGTGAGGTGTGGTTACTGAGTTAGATCTGACAGGTTGGGAGGGTCGATGGAGGGGACGATCAAACAGACTCATTAGGCTATACTCTGGAGGATGTACAGAGTGGGGATGGGTAGAAAGGTTGGATGCAGTACGTCTAAAAGGAATTTAAAACTTCCTTTAAAACCACAACCGTAGAACTCAAAATTTTTTTGTTAGTAAATATGAAAAAANTCAGCTTGATTGGAACATAAGATGACAAATACATAATGAAATGTTACTATAGATGTTTCTGTGAGGTGTCATATTATCATTGGATTCAGTAGACTGGGTAAAGCTAATCAGGAGAAAACTTCATCTGCATGACTCTGCCTGAAGGGGAAAATCAAGGGGTAATTTTCCTGCTTTCAAATATGCACTAATACATCACGTGGCCTTGAATTCTAGTAATTACAGCTTCTGAGTCTCCAGTTTAATGGTGCTTCCTAACTATCGAGTTTGGAAGTTATATTGAGTGAGGAAGATCTTTATTCATATAATTCATGTGTAGTCATATGCACATTTATAATGTATACGTGGTAATAAATTTTCATGTATATGTGAAAACCTTAGTTCTTTCACTTTCTTTGTAATTGTGTGTGTGTGTGTGTGTGTGTGTGTGTGTAAAGGGCATAAGACAATCTGAGTGAGCAGTCCTTTTTTCCACCATGTGAATCCCAGAGATCAAACTCACATTACCAGGCTTACCCATTAAGCCATCTTGCTGGCCCCAACCTCAGATTTTAAACAACAAAAATTTATTTTTCACAGTTCAGGAGAGTGGTAAGTACAAACTTCAGTCATTGGTAGATTTGGTGTATGGTAATATCTCATTTCTGGCTCAAAGTTAACCATCATTCATGGTGTCCTAACTGTGATGGTGTCCTTGTGATTAGGGTTCTAATCTTATTCCACAGAGTTCTGCCTTTTTGAGCTAATTGACCTCTGTAGGCTCCACCTCCTAACCAGAGGTACAGTTCTGTCCTAATTTGAACATTTTCAAGATTTCTAATCATATAATTGGTACATATATGTTTCGTCAGTGTTGGAAAATGCTAAAAGAATAAAAACTAAAAGTGAATAATCATATAAATAGTCACATACAGAACAGGAAAAATTTAGTACATTTTATGTTGTTTTATTTTTATTCTATGTGTTAATGTGTATATGAGAATATTTACATATGCATATATATATGGATGAATACACACAGAAAACCACATACTTTTGTATGTATGTGTCTCACTGATTTTTCCTTGAGGTTTAAAGACCAATTTGTTTCAAATATTGGTTATTTACACTTTGCAAACATTTCCATTGTAATAGCATCATTTTTAAACTATGTGACTGTGTGCCTTTAAAAATATTATTATAGTGAACATTAAACAATGAAAGAAAATGATTCCTGGAAGAATTAAAGCAAAAATGAGTGTGTCATGGTATCAATTTGCTGCCTTGATCAATATTCATACATTATATGTTACATATATGAACAAGACCTAGTTGATGGTATTTGCCATCCATTCAAATTGTCATGCATTCAAGCAAACAGGAGAATATATTCAAGACTTAGAAAAATAATATAATATTCACAAAACACTATACTACAACCTTTAATTATATACATTCAATATCTGTAAGTGAAAATAAATATTTACATTTTAAATAAGATGAACAGCTATACTGGTGGCTCAGAGATATAATTTCACCTGCTTTAGGAAGAAATTTTCCAAGTTCAAGGCTTGTAAATTCAAGCACTATCTCAAATAAAAAGATCCTCGAATTACAGCACATTGGTCACAAAACTTGTGAGGAAAATGGAATTTATCAAAAGAACAATGATGAGAATTTATTAGGGAACCAAGCCTTTCCATATCTGGTAAAGTTTCCAATAGATTACTTTTGAAATTCTTCAGAGATTCTGAGAGATTCCTCACATATGCCATATATTTCCTTATGTACTTTTATAAATTTTTCTATCAAATTTATCAAAAGTGTCTATAAAATCTCAACAGAGAAAGACTCTGTTGTACAACTAAGTAGTACCTCTCTACAGTGACTTTGAAATTAAATTCCAGTGCCAGTAGAATAGAACATATTCTTGTGTTTGTGCTTGGAGAACATTTTTGACATATGAACTTCAAACAAACTGAAATACAGCTGAATTCATAGGTTTTATCCATTTGTACTATTAGAAACAAGTAAAACCTAGAATTTTCCTCTGGAGTAAATTCTGAGAAAAGAAATAATTGTAGGATTGTAGATTATCTTTTCAACTCAAACAAAAAATGTCAGCTGCATTAATCCATTTTCTGTTACTATAGAAATATCTAATATTAGATTTTAGGAGAAGTTTATTTGCCTTTTAGTTCTTGGAGTTCAATGATATGGTACCATAATAGTCTTGACTCAAGTAAGGCCACTTGAGTATGTTTCATCATTATAGATAGCATCACAATGAAAGCACAGTGTTAGAGGACTACAGTGTGCTCCTGTATGTGACATATTGTCATGTAAAGAATCTTTACATTTGATTGCTTGCAGTAATAATGCCCAGAATTGTTATGGTTTATATACGACTGCCCAACAAAGTCTTATACACTGAGTTCAGTTCATAGTGTAGTTGTGTTGAAGGAGTAGAAACTAAATATAGAAAGGTGTCTGTGATAGATTATCAGGTTATGTGTCTTCCTCCTTCATAATACTGTCATCAGAATAGATCATGTCTCCTGTGACTGAATTGATTTTTATGGAACTGGTTAGTTATTAAGTCATACCATGACTGGGCTCAATTTTCACGCTGTCATTTTTCATTCTGTTTTCCACCATGTTGAGACCCAGCAAGAGAGGGGGTATGCTATTAGTAGCAACAAGTTATTAGATGTTCTAAGCATAAGAATTGAGTCAAAAATTTAATTTACAAATTCTCCAGAATTGGTTATTACATTATAACATCTCAAAAGAGACTAAGCATTCTTTATTTTTATAGCCTATGGCACTGCCTTGTTTTTCTTTCCCCCTTACTACCTTTCCACAGCAGTTGTTAAATTAATGTCTGAGCCTAAATAAGTGAGACAGGGAACAATTTATTAATTTATTATGGTTAAATTTGTCTCATATTTTTAATAAGTTAAAAATATGTCCATATAGGTCTCTTGATGATAGCTAAAGAAACATAGTTCATAAAACAAGGTTTAATATCATTCACATTTTTGTTTTCTTTTTCATATTTATTTTGCTGAAGAATATGTTCAAATCTCAACAAATTTTTTGTTCCATTGTCATTGATTCTAAATCACCACAAGCAATCACTTATTATGCTTGTCTTGTAAAACAGAAAATTTTAACCAAAAGTTTAATTAACAGCAATAACTATGTGATGTAAGTCATTTATACACCAAATTCTGAATTCCATTCAATGTTTAAGGTAACCATGGGAAAAAAATAAAGCACCAATATGCCTATCAAATTATCTAAGAGCCCAGAATAAAATGCCTCTAAAATAAAAAACAAAACAAAAACAACTAATAAACAAAATAAAATAAAACAAAAAAGATAAAAAGAACATCCAATCCAGAAAAAGTAGAGATAATTGTAAAAGGAACAAAGCAGAGAGTCATAACACTACTGGTTAACAGACAGTGTCTAAATTTTTGAGTTAGCACTGGATACCACTGAAATATCAAACAATTCATAACTCCCTCTTAAGGAAACCCAGGCAACATGACATTTTATCATGCTACTTGATAGATCATTGTATAATTTATTTGGTGGTATAAATTGGCACACTTCTATCCATCTAAACTTTGATTTGACCCTAACCCTCACTCTCTAATTGTGGTTTTCCTCTCCTTGGTCATTGGCTAGATATTTTTTCCTTTGTAGCTATACTCACTTACCAGATGAAATTGATCTATTAACTGTTATAGAATGTGATTTTCCTGTTCTTTTTCTCAAGGTTCTTCTTAATTTGAAGGGTATAACCTGGAAATTTTATTCAGTTCTGATATTCTTCTGTTGCTTTTCAAGCTTCTTCATGTCACTTTCACAAGCAGAAATGGTTCACATTAACCTTGTAAAAGCATTTTGGGGTGTGAAGAATTACCTCAAGAAGATTTACAGTATAGAGAGGTGTTCGGGGCAGATATCTATTCAGGAAAGAACTCCTAAATGTTCAGTAAGCAATCCAGGTATGGGAAACATTTAAAATCTTGGACTAGTTTTAACTTCCCATGATAGGTGAGGTTTGAGAAGTGACCTTATGATGAAACTCTAGCTGGCCCTCTTTTAGATACAGATTATCAGATGGCTTACATGGATGAATACATTGAGCAATGACTCATTTGATGCCATAGACTTTTCTTCAAAGTCTGTGGTATAAAAAAAGTACTATAATGGAAAGTATTAGAATTATTTTTAAATGTTATTTATTTCCTGCTTGTGAAGAATGATGCTACCCAATATTTGTGACCCCCTTTGTCCATCTCTAAGATGAGCTATTGACCTAAAGATTGGACCATTTAAAATTGTGAGCAGGTTGTGTTTATGTATTTAGGAATATACAAAACAACAATAACAATTAAAGAAAAAGAGGCCATAAATTTGAGTTAAGAGCAAGAGGAGTATATGGGATAGGTTGAATGAAGGAAAGGGAAAGGGGAAATGATGTATATATATTATAATCTTTTAAAAATCTGTTAATTATAGAGCCTTACTGAATCATTTACTTTCTTCTGTAACAGTTGATTTCTATCACTTATTTGATTATATTTCCTTCTTAGTAAGCATTTAAAGTATTTGGATTTGTGTTTTGGTTTGGTTTCTGTGATATTTTTGACATGATTACATTCTCCAAACTATCCAACATGATTTCCACTAGACACATGTAATTACTAAGCCTTGGTGATGTGGGAGTCCCCTCTGTGTGCTCTCATTACCATTAATGAATAAAGAAACTGCCTTGGAATGTTGATAGGACAGAACTTAGGTAGACAGGGAAGACAGAACTGAATACTGGGAGGAAGAAGGGCAGAGTCNTGGTGATATACCGATTAATAGAAATGGATTAAACTAATATTTAAGAGTTAGCCAATTAGAAGTTAGAGCTAATGGGCCAAGCAGTGATTTAATTAATGTGGTTTCTGTGTGATTATTTCAGATGTAAACTAGCCGGGTGGCTGGGACAAACAAGTGGCTCAGTCCCCTTTTTCTTTCCTACACCTTGGGATGAATTTTTGTATAATTAAGATAAAAACACTATGAAGGACATATGGACTCTGCTCTTTTTAGAGGATCTCTACCTCTTTTAGGAATTTTATACTGAGTAATGAGCTGCAGATATCCTTATTCTTTATGATTGTCTTCTCCCATGCCTTCCTGAAAATACTATACTTCAGGCAGGATACTTAAGACAAGAACTATCCTAAGGAAGAATTTCATGAGAAAAATGTGGTTTTAATGCTTGTCCCAGTTACTGAGGAGTCCATCACAAAACATCTTATGAAATCAAATGTTTCTATAACCAAGACCTCAAAGCACCAGTTCCCTTCACTTGACTTCTGTGTAAATCAAGAGAATTCAGGCGAAAGCACTCCCTACCAGCCATCCTTCCTCCTATTAATGATGTGTCCTAGAAAACTCTTTGGGACTAGAGTCTTTATTATAAGTTGAGTATGTATGGCAAGAAAATCAAGATTAATTTGGGACTCCAGATACATTCATAATCTAAACAAAAATGTTATATTTATAATACATTACTTGAGGTGATGAAACCCAGGCTTGCCATCAACCAGAGTGAAGCTGGTTCCCACAAAAATCAAGATAGTCACCAAAGGACCAAAGCATCAAGAAAATTGTGAAAGTGAGAAGAGATTGGTGAAAGGTCTGAACTTTCCCCATGTTACAACTGGGTCTGAGTTTCAGTTTCCTAAAATGACAATTAGAGAGATAGCATGTACACAGAGACAAGGGAGATAACATGTACCAGGCCTGGTCCAGTCCACACAGTACCTCAAGACAATGACCAAATAGGGACAGGTCCTGGGACTTGTCCAAACATGTCCAAAAATGGAAGAATTGAAGTCCTTGTCAGTCAGTCCCTGCTAGCCCTACCCAATCAGAGATGTACTAATGTAACTCCTGCTTACTTAGCCAGTCATAGATAGTATGAACTTACTTTTCCTGAAACTCCCCCTTGCTGTGCTTAGAGGGAGCACACCTGCCCTTCTGGGGGAGTCACCACTTTGTGGTTTGGGAAGTCCTCCTGTATATGTGTTGCTTTTATTGGTTAATGAATAAAGAAGCTGCTTTCGGCCAATGGCTTAACAGAATATAGCCAGGCTTAAAAGATATATACAGAGAGTAGGCTGAGTCAGGGAGATGCCATGGAACCACCAGAGGAAAAAGACATGAGCCACCAGCCAGAACCTTGCCAGTAGGCCATGAGCCTAGTGGTAAAATATAAAATAATAGAAATGGGTTAATCAAAGATATAAGAGCTAGTTAGCAATACACTTAAGTGATTGGCCAGGCAGTGATTTAAATAATATAGTTTCTG